>JASIRB010000272.1:0-25001 GCA_030323885.1 Branchipolynoe longqiensis | reverse complement strand
GAATAGAAATACACAACAATTTGGCATAAACATGTATGCACACATGCAATATAATGATCTGATGAAGATAGCTAAGATAAAACTAGCCATAGTTAAACATTTTGAGCTAAGAAACACACAAAACAATCAGTGATATCCACATCACCATTATTAATTCTTGTTCTAAATATTAAAATGCCAAATGTGTCAACATACACTTCTTTCAGAGAAATATATAACCAATATCTGATTAACCCTACTAATTTTCTAGTTCTACATATGTCATTAACCATAGGATATAAATAAAAACATTAATAAAATAAGTAAAACTGACTCTGGCTATAGCTCTAACACTAGTCTGAGTGTGCGGATTTGTCTAAATCTAAATGCACATGGCATAAGATGTGCTGATTATATTGATGTAAATGCAATGCTGGATAAAAGGTTAATATCTTAGTTTATTATATTATTTTTTTTCGTTTGTGTTCTAGGTTTCAAACAAGAGCTGAGATGAGCTGAAACTAGCACATTTCACAACTGCACCCAGTGTATTATTAGCATGTGCCATGTGCTTCTTGCGGGTTTGTTTTGCTTTTACGCATCCCACAATGCACCTCGCCACTGGAATGGTGATGTAGTCTATTGAATCTGGCTCCTTTGAGTATTATTGGGATAATCGATTTGTACTCACAGAGTGCAAACCAATTTTACTTGGAGTTGGAGACTGTTGCTGTTGGGAGTACGATTGCGATAATTGGTTAATACTCACAGCGGACAATTAAAGCATGACCTACATACCAAGAGTGAGATCAAGCTAATTCGATCTTGATCCATGAATTAATATTGGGATACTTGATTAGTAGTCACAAACTCACAGGGTGCAAAGCAATTCTCTTTTACCTGGACCCACGAGAAGCCGTATAAATATCATCTCTACCGGTATTATGTCACCTCCTGAAGTAGGGTATTTTCCCTAAATACAGGTTTTAATTGATAACATATAAGTGTGTCCTGTTGCTGAAATTTAGCATGGTAACAAAAAGGAAAGTTTGTTTTATTTAACGACACCTCTAGAGCACATTGATTTTTATCTTTGGCTATTGGACCTCAAACATATGGACACTCTGACATATTTCTTTGGAAGAAATCAGCTGCCATGACAAAGGCTACTCTTTCCGATAAGCAGCAAGGGGTCTTTTATATGCGCTTTCCCACAGACAGGACAGCACATACCACAATTTGATGAACCAGTTGTGGACCACTGGTTGGAACGAAAAATTGCCCAATCTGCAAATGAGTCCATTTGTAAAATATTCAGATTTTCTGGGTCCGTATCGCAAATATAATAATACTGTGTGAGATAACATTGCATGTGCCCCAGCATACTGTGTGAGATAACATTGCATGTGCCCCAGCATACTGTGTGAGATAACATTGCATGTTCCCCAGCATACTGTGTGAGATAACATTGCATGTGCCCCAGCATACTGTGTGAGATAACAGTACATGTGCCCCAGCATACTGTGTGAGATAACCTTACATGTGCCCCAGCATACTGTGTGAGAAAACATTGCATGTGTCCCAGCATACTGTGTGAGATAACATTACATGTGCCCCAGCGTGCTGTGTGAGATAACATTGCACGTGTCCCAGCATACTGTGTGAGATAACATTACATGTGTCCCAGCATACTGTGTGAGATGACATTACACGTGCCCCAGTGTACTGTGTGAGATAACAGTGCATGTGCCCCAGCATACCGTGTGAGATAACACTACATGTGACCCAGCATAATGTGTGAGATAACATTGCATGTGCCCCAGCATACTGTGTGAGATAACAGTGCATGTGCCCAAGTGTACTGTGTGAGATAACAGTGCATGTGCCCAAGTGTACTGTGTGAGATAATAGGACATGCTAGGTAGACCTGGGGGTGAAGCAGGTGGGAGTGTGTTAGACATGTGGCAGAAGTAAGGGGGAGGGTGCAATGTTTCTCTCAACCACCCCCAGGGCAGCACCTGGCCCAGTAAGACAGGTTTAATGTGTAACTATTAGGTAAATGCTCTAATATATCTATGTTGCATAAAAACTATTAGAAATCAAGACCACTTGGTGTTATAGTGAGGAATGTGCTGTAGATATCCTATTGTTGTTAAAACTGATAATTCATGTGTGGTGAAATGAAGCTGGCTTGGGTGGGTGGGTCAGTCCCCTTCCCCCTCCCCATGGACAGCAGGAGCACCTCCCACAGCCTAGATTGACAGGTAAGATTGACCGATGAGATTGTCTGTCTATTAAGGTTGACCATAGAATGTGCATGTAACTAGGCTGACTGGAAAATACACAATAAAAAGAAGGGTACTGGTAGTGTGGCATATCCAACTCAGCCAACAGAGAAACAAGAGCATGACCGAGAGGAAGCGAGCCACACTGCCAGCCCTGACTTATACACGGTTATTTTGAGGGTTTTGAGTTCATTTGTAATAGCCTGCAGTAGGCCTAAGTTATGCAGTCCTTCAGTAGAGCATAGTGAGTAATATTAATAGTAACTATAGACCTTTTGGCTTCCACATCAGACCGGATAGCGTGAAAACCATAAATTGATTCTAGGGGAGTTTATATCTGTTAGTTACTACACTGAGCATGATTGATTGGATGGCCCACACCTTCACAGGTGGACACTCTACCGCCTGGGCTACGTCCTGCTCCAGTCACATGGAAACATGCTGATCAACATCATTACATTTTCATTGACCTGTAACTGCAGTGCAGTAGTGCGCCACTCCATGAATTAATAATGGAAGAGTTGGCCAGTTGCTGTAATAGTTGATTCCATTTATTAAGATTATTCAACAGTGATCCCTGAGCATTACGGTCTAAGTGTTGTTCTCTCATAGAAATAGCGTTGATCTAATTTTACTTTTGCTGAGTTAACAAGTTGATTTGATTTGAGGTTTATTTCTCGTACCTTATGGCTATGACACCCTTAGAATGCTATTGTTATCTGGTAATATTCCCTTACTACAATTACTTAACTAAGCTATTACCTATCTAATCGTGATTATTTTGGGTCCCAAAAGTTAGCTATAGATAGGATTTGTTATAAATAATAGTGGTAAAACTGACATGATTTCACTATTGGGCACTGAGCATGTGAGCATCAACTGGTAATTAAGTATGTTTTAGTATAATCGAACATCAAGTAAATTCTGTCAAGTCAATATGCTTGGAAATCACCAACGCTACTCTCAGTATCAGGAAATTAATGCCTCGGCTATTTTATTATGGTTCTGGTAGCAGGGTCACCCAGTGACACAACATTGAACAGTCTTTATCTGTGCATGGCGTCACAAGTCAATACTCGTCCTGATATGACCGTACATGTTGCTGGGATGTAAAACCTAAACAAATCAACAGGCCCTTATGCATGGCATTACTCTTAGTAATAAGAGTAGAACAAATAAATACATATATACCAAGAAAATCCTAAAAAACTAACATAGGCTATTAACCATACCAAGCAAGTATCTATCTGCTACTGAAATGCAGGCAATCAAATACCTTATCAGCAGCCACTGTGGGGTAAGATAACAACAACACTACAACTGGCCAGCATTGTAAAACAAGCCTGGGTACCCGGGCTTATATGCTATGGACAGCATAAATACAGCATCAATAAAAAATAAATACATTTTTAAAAAGTACAGTGAAACCTAGTGTTTGTTTTCGCTAATTTTATGAGAATTTGGATATAACATGATGAGTCATTAATTTGAAAGCAATTCAGTAAGCAGAACCACAATTTAGCACAACCGCACTTTTTGGTGATGACCTTGTATGGACCCCAACAATCATGTTATATTGGGGTTTCACTGTATTTCAGTGTTTGTGTTCCTGATTTAAATCAGTATCGACCAAAGTGGTGTGACTTACCCTTTTCATCTTCAGCGAATCCAAATCTGCAGCACTCGTCACCAGACATGGCAGTATGTGGTTTGGTGCCAGACTAGTGCATGGATTGTGAAACTGGTCCTGTAGCAGTGCCATTAAACAGACAACGTTATTGTTGACAGCATTTGTTGTGGGTATGGCATAGTCTGACATGAAGACAAGCGCGATGCAAACCAGTTTCATTGTCAGCTCCATGATGCCTCGTCTGCATCTAACACTAGAGAGGCTTGATCCTCTACGTTTGATGTTGCGCAGAAGATGTGAGTAGTAGTGTATGAGGTGCTCTCTTCCACCTTATGTTGTATGGGTTTTTTGTTGTTTTTTTGTTTGTATCTTTTATGATGAATTTAGTTCCCTGCTCATAACGGATAACCGTGCTAACACTTGTTTTCATCGCTGGGCAGCACTAGTCCAATTTGATTTAAATCTTTTGAAATTTGTTTCAGTAATCATTTTAGTTGTCTTTCTTCTTGTGTATGGCTTGTAGCTGTTTGTTGTTTGCAAACATATACTTTGTGTTAATCCATTTAAGCATCATGTGTTTTTCTAGGTTACATTATTCTTTAGTATTTTCTTATACACCGATATATGTTCTGCATTTTGTGTTACAGCTGGCAGTTTATTCCAAATATTGGCAGTCATATTAGCTACACTGTGATCATATGCACTGCATTTTGATGTTGCCATTGCTAGCAATGGACCATTGTTGTTTCTTGTGCACCTTGTTTGTAACCTCTTGTTTGTATTGGTTTGAAATTTGTTGTGTGCATACAATCTTAGGTGATCCTGATACCTGTTTGTGAGGAAATGTACCTGTCCTATCTTATGTAGCTCTAGGCATATTGTTAGTGCTCTATTTTGGAGCCTCTGTAGTTTATGTAGTCATGCCTTACTTCATCCCATGAAGATTTTATCCATATAATCAAAATATGGTGCTCCCATAGATTTGAAGACCTTGATGGCCATGCTTTCTCTCATGTAATAGGCCCCTACCTATTCTTGGATAGTAACCAGATTGTGTGGTTTATTTTCTCGATAATGCCTTGTATGCATTCATTATAATTTAGGTTTTGATCTAGGGTTAGTCGCACATACTTGAAGGTGTCATGATTGATTGATTGGTGGTTGCTTTATGTTGTGTCGGCAGCATAGGCCATATTCACGGTGAGAAATGTTTTTGTTCAAACCATCGCTTTTACATGTAAAACCATACAATCAATTTTGTGTCAATGGACACTCAGGAATTGTTAAAACTCACAATCATATAGTTTTCTGGTCAAGCTAAATAAAATTCTTGATGATAGTATTGTTCACTGATGAAATTTGTTTAAAAAGCTATATGAGGTGGTACAAACCAGCTGCCCTCAAAAAGGTTAAAATGTTTTCTTGTTTTACTGTAGTAAAAATGTCATGCATGCTGTTTGCCGTGTAAAATTGTTGGAAGAAGGCCATGAAATACACACAGTTTAATCAAGTGTTTTAATGTCAGTGGGGACTGAAATCCAATACATTCAGGGGGAGGGTTCCCCTTGAGCAGAAAAATGTGTGTTAGCCATGAGTGGCCAATATGGCATTTTGCTAAAACAACCTGGTCGTGTCGCCCTTCCAGACGACTCTGCGGCAGTCCGTTCACGGAGTGGGTAATTCTATGGAGTTTGTTGTCTGGGTGTTCACCCCATTCAATCTGCCATTGGTTTGAGATGTATTTTTGAATGGTAGGTTTCAGATCAGAGTGGGGAATATGACAGTGTTCCAAAGGAGCAGTCAGGGCTCGAGTGGCCGCTTGATATGCTCTCTTATTATCTGGGATACCCACATGACTGGGCACCCAACATAGGTGAATGTCAAATTTTGCTATTGAAAGAGAGTTTAGTTTAATGAGTACTTTAAGTAGTATTGGGTGGTCCAGTTTCCTATTGCTTAAAGCCTGAAGGCAGGAAAAAGAGTCAGTGAAAATGACGAATTTATGACTGGCTGAGGTTTCGATGCACTCTAATGCGAGTAGGAGTGCTCGTGCCTCAGCAGTAAAGATGGAACTCTGATCTGGAATACGCGTACCTAATTCATGTCTGGGGACGATTGCTGCCACAGAGACTCTGTTGTCTGTCTTTGACCCATTAGTGTAAACGGCTAGGTGGGAACTAAAAGCACTTCGCACATCGATAAAGCTTTCATGATATGAAAGTGGGTGCATTTGGGATTTCTTCGACATGGCCAGCTGGAGGATAATGTTTGGTTTCCTCAGCTGCCAAGGAGGAACATCTGAATATTGCTATATTATGTAGATTTGCCCCCAGGGCCTCCAAATGAGGCTTTATTCTGAGGCCTAACGGCTTTATGTATGTTGGCCTTGCTTCATAGAGGTGTTCATATGGTGGCATAAAAATGTAGTTATATGCAGGATTTAAAATATTTCCTTTTAATTTTATTACATATTGCATAGACACTTTGAGCATTCTACTCTTAAGGGAGGGCTCTGGACCTTCGACATAGAGGCTCTGGATGGGAAAGGTTCTAAAAGCAAACAGGGCCAGCCGAAGGCCTTGATGTTGTATGGTGTCTAACTGTGATATCTATGATTTTCTGGCTGAACCATAAACAGTACAGCCATAGTCCAATTTTGAACGTATTAATGTTCTATATAATTGGAGCCGGACAGAGCTGTCTGCTCCCCATTGTGTGTGGGCTAGAACTTTTAAAATGTCCAGTGCCTTAAGGCATCTGGAGTTTAAATACTTAATATGAGGGATAAAAGACAATTTGTTGTCAAAGATGACTCCTAAAAACTTAGTCTCTTTGATGACTTTGATGGGATCATTTCCAATTGTTAAATTAGGGTCATGGTGCAAAGTCCATAAAAGACAAAAGGGCAGGCAAACTGTTTTTGATTTGGAAAATCTAAAACCGTTTTCCATTGCCCATGAGGAAAGGCTATTTATGTTTAATTGGAGCTTACCTTTATAACATATTTAAAAGTCATCTACATAGAGACTGCAGGATACAGTACTCTTTATGGATTTTACTATATTGTTAATTTTAATCCTAAAAAGGCTACCAGATAGAATGCTACCCTAAGGCACTCCCATCTGTTGATCAAAAGGATCAGAGAGGGTAGCATTGACGCAAACTCTAAAGTTTCGGGTTGATACAAATTTAGAAATGAAAATGGGCAAGCGCCCTCTAAACCCCATATTGAACAAATCCTTCAGGATGCCGTACTTCCATGGCATGTCTTACACCTTTTCAAGGTAAAAAAAATACGGACACGACATGTTCTTTGTTTATGAAGGCATTTCGAACGAATGACTCCAATCGGACCAAGTGGTCGAGGGTGCTCCTCCCCCGCCTGAAACCACACTAGAAGTCGGTCAGATGGTGCTCCGACTCCAGGATCCAGACAAGGCGATCGTTAATCATTCATTTGAAAGGTTTACATATGCAACTTGTAAGCGCTATCGGGCGGTAGTTACTGGGCTCGCTATGGTCTTTCCCCGGTTTGGGGATGGGAATAATGATGGCCTCTTGCCAGGAGGTTGGGATGTCTCCGATGCGCCAGATATTATTAAAAAGGTACAGAAGCAGTTCAACTGCTGGTGGTGGGAGGTGTTTTAATAATTGGTAGTGTATTTTATCTGGAACTATTGCAGTGTTGTGCGACCTATTTAAACGATGCTTTAATTCATCTATTGAGAAGAAACTATTTTAGTGCTCAGTATTATTAGATTTGAAATTGATTGAATATTGCTCCAGACACAACTTCATCTGCGCAAAGGCCATTTTCCCAGTTCTGGGAAAATGTGGTGGCAAGAAGGTTGGCTATATTGGTTATGGAAGTTAAAAGAATGTTATTGTGTTTTAGGTGTTGGACTAATGATCCAGCAGCTTTCAGTTTTATTTCCCGGATCATGGTCCATACTTCGGAAAGTGGGATGCGAGTGTTTATGCCGGAGACATATTGTGTCCAACACAGCATCCTCGCCTCCCTAATAATTTGGCGAGCCCAAGCCCTTAGAATTTTAAAGCTAACATGATTCTCGGCGGTAGGCCGACGTAAAAATGCACGTTGCGCTTTTTTCCGCTCATTCATAGCATTCTTACAAGGATTTGTTATATGTTTTGGAAATGCCAAGGTCTTAGGAATGGTTTCCTCTGCAATTGATCCCAAGATCTCTGTGAATGTTTTCATTGCAACAGGATCATTGCGGGCTACTCCCACAAACCTCTCACAAGCAAGTGACTGGAACAGTGACCAGTTGGCTTTGTTCAGCCGCCAGCTCGGTTCCTTCCAGTTCCCAGCTGGTCCCTTGGTCGTAATCATGATAGGGAAGAGGTCCCATACACAGGATGACCATAAGTATGGGACCCATCATTCAGGAAGCTTAAAGCGCGATTGCTGAGGAAATTCTCAACTCCCCTGCCCTTGCTGTTTGTGTTTGCCCTACCCCACAGGGAGTTGTGTGCATTGAAGTCCCCCATTAAAATGCAGGGATCCGTTAAAGTTTCTAAATCTTGTTTTGAAAAGAGGGAGTGAAGGGGAATATATATGTAGCATATTGTAATGTTTTTATCCAAGCTAATTCGAATGTCTATTGCTTGAAAAGTTGTATTTAAGGTGATAGGGGTATGTATCACGTCTTCACACACCAGAATGGATGAGCTACCAGTGGCTTCTTCCCCATCCAGTGTGTAAGAGTGATACATATTGTAGTGTTTTCGGGAAATCTGATCAGTAGCCTTTATACATGTTTCTTGTAAGCAAAGGGCAAGAGGGACAAGCCTCTCACAAAGCAATCACACTTCATTGAAGTTTGCTCTAAAACCTTGACAGTTCCATTGTATTATATGTGTGCCTGTCATATTGCTGGCGTGACAGGCACACATCCCACGAGTCCTAACCCGGGGTTGATACCTAATCTAATTAGGGCCGAGAGGCGGGCGCGCCGCCAAAAGCCCAAGACGGGCCTCGCTGACGCCTAATTCAATTAGGCGCCAGACTACCGGGCAGTAAGGCACAAACACAGGTGTGACCGAAGGGAATTAATCACCTGATTAACCGCCATGGGGACACTGACGGGAAAGACGACCACTTGTTCACTAGATAGTAATGGCTCACTACATCATGTCACGTTCACAGTCCCCGGTACCCTCCCCCGGCCCCTCTAGTATGGAGGGCCGGCCAGCCAGATCGATAAACCTACTCTCGGATTTCATCGAAGTAGCCGAGAGACAGAGAGACAGCCCCCACAGAGGACCGTTAGACATACCACTCCCACACGAATCGGACGGCAGCTCGGAGGCAGATATGGAGGAGAGAGAGGCGATCGGGACAGACACACCCACCAGAGGCGAACTAGACGGGCCCGAGGCGAACATGCTACCCGTAAAGAGGGGACCCTATCCCGGCACGGTGGTCACAACGGAGGGTATGGGGAGGAGGCTAGTCCTGGCCTCCACCTCACCCACCTCCACACCACCGCCTCTGGGAGGACTACACAGCGGGCTGAGGATGGTGGTAGCGGATCTATCACAAACATTCAGCCCCCCACCGGACCCAGCTTGTGGGGACCAATGGAGAGGCCCCACTTACGTCCCCACGCCGGTGGCGGAATTGGAATGGCTGGAAGCATGCAAGCGCGAGTTGGAGGTGGAAATCGGGGACAGAAGGGCCGGGCACTCGATTAACTGGTCGCAAGGGCCGGCTTCCCAGGGACCGTCACCACCGGCGCTGGGAGGTGAGGCGCCCATAGCACCGGTGTCAGCGTCTCACCTCCCACAAGTCTCACTTCCCAAACATCGCTTCTGCGTATGCGCGGATTCGAGTGACGAATGCAAACTTTGGTTGGCTTTATGACTTTAAACCCAAGAATACTGGAGGAAACGTGTACAACAATATTCTCTACGAGTTTGAGAATATTGGTGAATATATTAAAGAAGTTATTGGCGAAAAACCGATTCGGTCGACGTGTTGTTTACTTCTGGTCGGTCGCTCGACCTGATTATCACTCTTTTTGTTTTTTAGCGGTTATTCTTATGAGTTTAAGCCCAAGAATACAGGAGAATACGTATTGCTTGTGGAGAACAATATTCTCTGACTTTTAGAATATTGACGCATATATTAAAGAATGTATTGGAGTTAAACATATTTCTTGTGGAGAACCAGACTTGTGGGAGGTGAGACGCTGACACCGGGACACACAGTGCACAGGCCGCAGCCAACCGCCTTCAGCCCCCCACGACCCACAGGGGGGGGGGGGGGGAGGGGGGCGCCACAGACGGACCGCCAGGCTACACATCCCGGGCAGTGACCCCAACAGTGCAGGGGGTCACGACCCCAGTCGACCCCGTCGGTTCACGGCCGGTCATCACGGATAGCGTTGTCGCCGCAATATGGCACTGCCACCGCCACCGGGACCGGTGGAAACGGCTACCGCGGGATCGTTCCTGGAACAGTTCATACCCGCACAAAAATCACCTTTGGACCGGGAAGGAGACAAACTGGCGGATAGAATGGCAAAGTTGATAAATACATTGTGGGCTCACCCAATGACTAGAGTGGAAACCACCGAAATGTACACCACATTACGAGACCGGCGAATGTGGAAGCTCTCCACAAAACCAGGATAAATCCGGAGACTGAGACGACACTCCCAGGCAGGATCAAGAACAATGACACGGCTTACAGTTCATGGCCAGGCCGATCGCCAGAGCACTGGAAGGTATAGAAACAGGCAAGGCACTGGCCACCAATGACCTAGTAATGGCGCTTGTGACATCCCTTAAAATACTGGCGCCGACGAACAACACACTCGTAGGTATGAGGAGAGACAACGTGCGACCAACTCTTCAGCCACAGCTGAAGCCGTTGGCCAAAAAGGATGGCAACCAAGGCTTCAAGTATGTATTAGGGGAAGACCTGAACGCACATGTAACCTCATTGGAGGCAGACAGGAAAACGCCGCACGCCATAGTGAGATCACAAGGCAACAGGCACAAGCAGAGGAATCATGACCGACAGCCCTACAAACAGGAAAACTTCAGAGGTGGTCAGGGGAGGAGCCGCCCACCACAAACCACCCCACGACACAGGGATGAGCAAAAGTCCTACCCCCACCAGCCAAGCGGCGGAAACCAAGCACGCCCCCAGAGGGGGGGGGGGGGGGGGGGGGGAGGGGCGGCAGGGAAGCGGGCAGCTACAGAGGCCGCACAGGGGACCGGAGGATGTAATAAGTGAAGTAAGTATATCACCCGTACATTTCCATGCAGGGGGAGTAACCATGAAAGCACACCGGTGGGAAACCATAACTGACAATGCCTGGGTCAAACAGATGGTAAAGGGTGTAAAAATCGAACTAACAAGTATTCCCAACCAAATTATCACACCTGTCTCGCGAGACAAAGGGTCCGAGGTGATACTAAAGCAAAAAATAGGGGACATGCTAAAGCAAGGTGTGGTAGAGGAAGCAATGGCGAGCAGCCGGTGCTTCGTCTCACACCTGTTTCTCAGACCGAAGAAAGACCGTGACTTTAGACCAATATTAAACCTGTCCAAACTTAATGAACTAGTCACATACCAACATTTTAAAATGGAACAACTGAGTATGGTAATGCAGCTAGTCCACAGGGGGGCGTGGCTAGCCAGCATAGATTTCTCACAAGCCTACCACAGCCTGGAAATCAGGGAGGCCGACAGAGAACTCCTACAGTTCATATTCGGAGAGAAGATATTCAGGTTCACAGTACTGCCAAACGGCCTCAGCTCGGGACCCAGAATATTTACTAAAGTAATGAAGGCAGTCATGAGTCACCTCAGAATGAGTCACAACATCCTGTTATGCTTCTATATAGACGACACCATCCTGATAGGGAGAACACAGGCAGAAGTAACTAACGCAGTAGATGTAACGTTAAATCTCTTGACAGAGCTCGGCTTCACCACAAATAAGGAGAAATCGTTTCTCACACCGACAAAGGAGTTACAATTCTTATGGTTCATGATCGACACACTAAGAGTGAGGGTATACATACCCTTGGGAAAGTGTGACAAACCTAACGAACACATTGCGGGAGTAGTACTAGTAGCCAATAACAACCTAAAGGTCAGAGATCTAGCCATGTTGGTGGGGAAACTAGTTGCCACAGATCCGGGGAACAAATAGGCCAAAATCAGATCTACGATAATGATAAGAGCACTTAATTGGAACATCAGAGACTCTAGAGGAAATTATGAGGCCCCGTGCACACTAACTAGACGCGTTAGGGAGTGCCTACAATTTTGGGTGGAGAACATGGGAAGCACCGAGAGAGAATATGGCCAGAGACCGGTGGACGTCTGTTTCTACACAGATGCCTCCATGCATGGGTGGGGTTACCACGATCAGACCCACAACACACACTATGGGGAGCAATGGGACGAGACAGTAAGTGAGTCCACCCATATCAATGTACTAGAACTGCGAGCAGTACAACGCATGATAGAGCACTCAGGGGTTACTCTGAGAAACAGCCATGTCAGGGTGTTCACAGACAACACAACAATGGTGGCTTGCATAGGAAAAGGGGTATCGGCCAGGTCAAAAACATGCCAGGAAGAAACAGAGCACATCTGGGAACTAACTGAGAAACTTAATATATTGTTAACAGTAAGGTTCTGTCCTGGTGTAGAGAACTTAGAGGCAGACTGGGCGTCTCGAGCATTCACAAACGCAGGGGAGTGGTCACTCAACAAAAACATGGTCAGAAAACACATATTCAGAACGTTAGTCACCCCAGACATTGACATGTTCGCCTCATGAACAAACTGCCAACTAAATAAGTATATCACGAAGGAATACAATAGGCAGGCAGAAGGGACAGACGCGCTATCACTAAATTGGCATAACATTAACGGCCTGTTCCTTACACCTTTCAGTTGTCTGTCCAGAGTACTGCTCAAAGTGAGGGGAGAGCAGCCGACTAGGGTGCCGATCGCACCAGAGTGGCTGACACAACCCTGGTTCCCACTGATACGACTGCTGCCGTGCTACCAGGAGGGAATCAGGATTCCAGTAACATCAACGACGCTCACGATCAAGGGCACGGAGGGGAAATCGTTCCCATTAGCTGACAAGATGGATCTCATAGCAGTGAAACTCTAACGGGCATGTTCTGCTGGCTGGGCATGAATGAAGTAACCGCGGAACTCCTAACGGCCTCGTGGGCCAAAGCAATGAGGAGGCAGTACACCCTGATCTTGAGGGGGTGAGAACAACATTGTGATAGACATGGCATTGATGCCAAAAAGCCCACACTCAGAGCGGGAACCGAATACTTGGAGAAATTGTTCTCCGAAGGGGCGGCAAAGACCACAATTAACACGGTGAAATCACTATTATCAACATTTGTGACCATGGGTGGGAAGCCCTTCAGAGAACATCCGCTGGTGAGCAGACTACTAAGAAGCATAGGGAACCTAAAACCCAACTTGCCAAAGTATGAGGCAATCTGGGACCCCAAACAGCTACTGACATAGCTGCAGGGGTGGGGACCTACACACTTGCAAAGCATAGACCAATTGAACAGGAGAACGACATGCCTGTTCCTATTGGCAACAGGACAGGGGCTGCAGGCATTGGGTCTGATGAAGAGGGAAGACTTCACCTGGGAGCAGAATAGTTGCACACTGAGATACTCAACAAAAATGATCCTAACATTCCATGAGTTTGGGGTGAGTGAACTGGGCGTGTACTCACACCTAAAGACAGGAGACGCTATTGAGATATGTCCGAACCACCATGACGGAGGCGGGGATCGACATGAGTCAGTTCACACCGTACTCATGCCGACATGCCTCCAGGAGTGCTGCAGCTAGGAAACAGGTGGCACTGGCAACAATTATCGTAGCAGCAGGCTGGACAGGGGAAACAACATTCAGATGGTTCTACAACTGACCGCTGAGCACAGGGGGATCCAGAGATTCTAACCTCATACCAAACATTTGGGCTGAGCAAGAGGGATCCGGCTAGAACGCACTAAGAATGTTAAGACTTACCCAAAGATTGGGAATGGTGGGGATCATTAGAACCCCATGGTATATATCCAAGGAATCATGTAAAATGGGCTTGAGAGCCACTTACAAAAGAAAATAAAAGCACCATAGCAACAATTGTCTTGTCACTTCCATGCTTTAATTTTCACAAATAATAAAATACAGGTATACAGCAGCAATACAAAGTAGCGGCTGGCCCTCGTGGCCTGATCACCATCATAATATAAAATTCTGCCTTTAACATGCAGCAGAATATGAATTATTATGGTATGAAGGGTCCACGAGGGCCAGCAGCCCACCCAGAGGCATTACATACCCACCCGAGAAACAACTGTATACCAGCATTGAAATACTACAAAATATGACGAGAGCTCGACTGACACGACATCCAGTAGCTGCTGGCCCCCTCATGGCCCCTTCATACCATAATAATTCATATTCTGCTGCATATTAATAGCATAATTTTATATTGTATCTACATTGCACCAATTAAATGAATATCAGCAACATTTGGTGTCTCATTTAAGAGTAATTCAGGATTGAATTGGCCCATAATTTCCGAATTGTGGTTGAACCGGCGGGGGAAGCCCGGGACACCTCTCTTTCCCGCGCACGTGCCTCCTCCCCCTTCCCCTCTGAACCGCATTCGGCTCCCAGCAAGACACCAAGCTTGTTCTTTATTTGGCACCCGCTTCCACCCACGCACTCCTACGATTTCCAGCATTGCGGGAGAGGATTTAAAAAGGCACCCACGTTAAATCGATATGCAGAGAACTCAACGCGCCATAGTGCAGAGGGGAAGGCCGGCGAAATGCGCCACATGGAGGCCGCCCATTTCCCCCCCGTGAGTCGATCAGAGCGATTTGAACGGCTCGCAAGATGGCGGCGCTTCCCTGCAACCACCCACGCCACCCACGCCGCTGGCGAGACAGTCTGCTCGGCCAAAAAAGCCCTCAGCAAAGGCTAAGCAGGCCGACGGGATGCTGCGGATGCAGGCATCGATCGACGCAATAGAGAAACGTTGGTCGGAGCTGGAGAAGATCGCCGCAAGCCAGAGATAGGACAGGGCGGAGCAGAGCAGGGTGCTCGCGGAAGCCACCGCCGCCCTGACTGCCGCCACCGCGAGGCCGAGCCGGGGAAGAGGTGACCGATCGCCATCGCTGCCTCGGACCCCCCCGCCTCGCCACAGGCTCGGATTGGTGCCCCTGCACCGCCAGAGCAGGGCAAGAACTCTGTCCCCGATTTCGCCGAGCCCCACCCCCGCAACAAGATGGGATCGAACCACGGGGCCGAGCCGCGACGGACGCTACAGAAGCCCTATGAGCAACTGGTCCTCCCCGTCGCCCTCCCCGCGCCCGCGCAGCAGACGCCACCGTGAAGCCTGCCCGGCTCGCCGCCCCCGCGCCCCCGAGCACCGACAACATGACCAGGACGCGTATTGGCAGAGGCGCCCGGTCGTCGGCCGAGGAGGCGGCGCGCATCATCGTCGAGGCGGCTGACGGCAAGGCGACGAGCAGGAAAAAAGGTATTCCCACTAAATATCTTTTCCCTTATGACCTGGTTGAGAGGGGGGATGAGGGTAAAGCCATCAAGAAAGGGGAGGCAACCCGGGGGGAATATACCCTGGGCCTTAAATGCCTCCAGTACCAGCGGGCGTTCCCGTCGTCGGCCCTGGAAGCCCTCTCATGCCACCAGGAGATGGTGGCGCAGGACAACTGCTCCCTCCCCTGGCCGGTCGTCCGCCGGGAGCTTCTCGGAGCACGCACGCGCCACCCGGATCACCTCAACGCCGGCCATGGAGACCCCCGCCGCCTGCGGGCTCTGCGATATCACCGAGGCGGCCCACCGCGTCGGCCCGAGAGATGCGGACGACAGCGAACCGGTGGACCAGGTGCTCCACCATACCCTACAGCACTCCTGGACCCCCGCCGTCGCCTGCGGCCCCTCCCCCACCGAGTACAGGGACACCCTCGACGGATTCTGGCCTCGCCTATCGGGGGAGGGCTGGTCTAGGCACCCCGACTACGCGGCAGCCTACGCTGCCACCCAGGCCTCAGCCCTTCCTAATTTCTTGGCCGCCCGAGTCCCGGTCGACTCGGATCTCAACATCGCAGCTTGGCGCAAGATGCTACGCGGGCACCCGAACGTCTCCCTCGCGGACCACCTGGAGTTTGGGTTCCCGGCGAATTACACCGCGGCCGGGCCGCCCACGCCGACCTTCCACAACCACCGGGAGAACCCGGCTTACGCCCACACCATGTCACGGCGTACTCAGAGGAGGAGCTCCGCCAAGGCGCCCTACTCGGACCCTTCGAGGTCCCCCCTTCTCGCCCTGGGCTCAATGCAGTCCCATCATGACCCGCCCTAAGTCGACCCCCGGGAAGCGCCGCATAATAGTGGACCTCTCCTTCCCCCCGGGCCGGAGCGTGAACTCAGGCATCCGCCGGAAGGAGTACTTGGGTCGCCCCTACCACTATACCCTCCCCGCGGCATTGGACAGAGTAGTTGCACATAACAAACACAAACATTGATACCACCAAAGCTGATGGAAAGGGTAGACACAACAGGCATCTGATTCCATTAACCCCCCCCCCCCCCCACACACACACACGCACACTAACACTTACACTTACACTAACACTGACACCTGCTTCAAGCCTCCCTACCCTCCACACACCCCTCCATCTGGACATCCCAGTTGCACCCCATGCATCTACACCCCCCCCCGCCCCCCTCACACGTGCCCACTCAGTCACTGGGTACGGGTGAGTGTGGCTGTGGATGGGGGTGGGGGTGGGGGTGGGGGAGGCCAGAATACTCTTACCAGCTGGATGAATCTGATTGCATCTGAGAGTGTGACAGGAATTGAAATATGTAGCACCAATTAAATGACTATCAGCCACATTTGGTGTTTCATTTAATTTACATTAAAATAGAAGGATTGTTATGTATTGCACCTTATATCATGGCGGTATTGTTAAACTGGCACACAATATTTATCTTATTCATGTAAACATTCGAAGATTTTATATTCATGTGATCAGGGAAATGATCTGGTGTTTGTGTTCTTGCAAAGTACCCCTTAATTATGGTAACAGCTGCCTTGTGACATTGGGTGAGAATGAATGTGTTCACACTGTGTGTCGGTATCTCCCTGACGTAACCCCTGGTCAGGCCTCCAGCACCAGACTACCTGACCCCCCCCGCCCCACACACATACACAGTGGACAGTGTGCTATGGACTTGTGAGCAGCAGAGGGGTCCCTGCTGCTTTCAAACAAGGGTGGGTGGGGGTTACCATGGTTACTAATGAGGGCAGGTTGTGAGGGACCAAAGTTAGCACAGGATGAGGGAGTTGGTGAAGAAAACACATTGTTGGAAGTGGCATTTGATTTAATTACAATATTTGTTAGGACAATTTGGTGTTGGGGTCGAGGTGTATGTGTGTATGTATGTGTGTATGGATGGGTGAAAGTATGGATGTGTATTGATGAATGTATGGATGTGTATGCATGTGCACCCCACTCCCATCATTCACCTCCAAATATTGAAACTAAATATAATATCACTTCCTACATGTGTGTTCTTCAACCCCATCATCTGTGCTAACTTTGGTCACCCACACACTATCTTAATTACTAACCATGGTAGCCCCTCCTACCTTTGTTTTTAAGCAGCGGGGGGGGTGGGGGGGGCTCTGTTGCTCACCAGGGCACTGTGTGTGTGTTGGGGGGATGTGGGAGAGGTTGTGGTGGGGGTGGGGGCTGGGGATGGGGGGATGAGCATGCGCTCTGGTCGGTCCAGTCCAGTCCGGGTGGCTGATCAGGGGTTCAGTGACAGTCACACAGCACACAGTGCACACACACTCATTCTCAGCAATGCCCTGAGGCGACAGTTCCCTAAGGCGTTGCTCACCAGGGCACTGTGTGTGTGTTGGGGGGATGTGGGAGAGGCTGTGGTGGGGGTGGGGGGTGGGGATGGGGGGATGAGCATGCGCTCTGGTCGGTCCAGTCCAGTCCGGGTGGCTGATCAGGGGTTCAGTGACAGTCACACAGCACACAGTGCACACACACTCATTCTCAGCAATGCCCTGAGGCGACAGTTCCCTAAGGCGTATTTTGCTTGAACACAATCACCAGATCATCTCACTGATCACATAAATATAAAACCAGCAGATGCTTTCTTTAATGATATCAATATTATTTGCCAGTTGAACATTACCACCATGATATGAGCTGCAATACTTTAAAATCCTTCTGTTTTAATGTAAATTCAATCCTTAATTACTCTTAAATGAAACACCAAATGTGGCTGATAGTCACTTAATTGGTGCAATAGGTTTGTCTCTTTCTAGTAATATAAATATTTATTGCCAGTTGAAACAAGTTCACTGGATATAGGTGATAACACATTTTCCTATAGTGAAGCATACCAATTAACATACTGAAATACATCAACGATACAGATTGCATCAACAGACCCTCATTCCAGGTGTTTCCCCAAGCTGTGTACATCAAAGCATGGATTTAGGATAGTGCATAACAGAATAGGTATACAACAAGAACCATAGCCCATAGAGTTTAGTCAAGCACGCACCCCACCACAAATTAAATGAGCATGAGCATGAGCATGAGGCAAATGACATATATGGAGATGCCATAGTTGCCAGGACGTAAAACTCCAAAAACCAACCAACCCCGGCCGCTTGGTTCTGCATCAGTGGATTTTAGCCCGCGAACGGCGGCTCTGTATAAATTATTCACGCATCCAATATACCACAGGTAATAACTTAGTTAGGTAATTGTAGAAAGGGACATGTTACCAGATAACAACAGAATTCTAAGGGTGTCCTAGGATGTACTTAGCAATAAGCTATGAGAAATTGTTAACTCAGCAAAAGTAGATCTACATCAGAGCTAATTCTATGAGAAAACAACACGTAGACCTTAATGCGTACTGATCACTGTTTGTTGAGCAATTTTACCAAATGGAATCAACTTGTACAACACCTGGCCACCTCTTCCTTATTAATTCATGGAGTGGCGCACTGCTGACAGGTCAATGAAAAGGTAATGATGTTGATCTGCATATTACCATGTAACCAAACTTTGAGTTCAGCATAGTAAATTTTATGGCAGCTTCAGCAACAGGACAAACTTGTAAGTTGACAAATAAAGTTTGGATTCCTCAAAGTCTACTCCAGAGTCATGCCATTATTATGTCATTACAAATGGACATATACCAAGGAAAGAAGGATAAAGATATCATGTATAAGCTGCATAAGCCATTATACGAGTGTAATACGGCCGGAAAATTCCATCTGATCCTCAGTCATCGACTGGAGGAGCCTTGATCTAGTCATCTACTATTCCAGCTAGTCAACATCCGATCCATTGGGGGGCGCCAGCTTCCCCCCCCCCCCAGCTACACTCACCGTACCGCCGACAATTATTAAATATGTACAAAATAAATAATGCACTTGCTTCTACCTAATCGATATACATGGACTACTGGTAACTAATACTAACCAAAGCAGGGGCGGAAGTTAAAGCGACCTGGAGACCAGTTGGTAACCGTGTGATCAAACACCTATCCGCCCTCCCCGCTCCAGCATCTGGCTGGCTCCCCTCCATCTTGACTCATTTCCTCAAGAATTCTTTCCAATAAAGTCATTGGTAGGGGTGACAGTATGCCCACTTTGTTGAGACTTGCCGACATAGACTTGACTGATATATTCATATTTGTTTATTTATCAGAGAATGTATTTATGTAGAGAATGTACTGTGAGATCTGAATAACAAATACAAATACTGATTGTTACACAGCTGACTATATAAAATATTACATTCACAGCTCTTACTACATGACGTTTCTCTCCTGTGGCAAAACTATTATGGAAAGTTTCTCATACACACTTATGGAAAGTTTCTCATACGCACTTATGGAAAGTTTCTCATACACACTTATTAAATATGTAAGTAGTTCTATATAACTGAAATTCCAAATATGAATGATGCATCTGACACCTGCACTAGTCCCTACATCTTACATGACAAATTTAATACACAAGGAATAGCAGGTTTTTTAAGGGTGTATCGTTTCAATGAAACCAAGCGAAATCGAATGAAAAAACAATGATATAGAAATATAATTCTGTCATTAATATCGAGATATGAAGACCAAACCAGGTCAGTACGCGACAGAAGAAGAGAGAGGAGGCGGGGATGGAAAAACTGATCGGTGTAGCCTACGTCTTGTGTTGAAAATATGGAGTAAAACTTATTTTTAAGGGAGATAGATCCCTTCTGCTCCCTATCGGGAGCAGCTTTCCTTTGTTTTTGTGCTGGAGCCTTTTCGGTCGCCGGCTTTTGTTTTTTTTAAGCTTTGTTTGTGTCTTTCTTAGACAGACTCGTATTCGGATTAGTTTGGACAGTGGTTGTCTTCATCAAAGAAACCACACTCTGGAAACCAGAAGGGCTGCACGTTGGTTGATCCAAGTTCAACCATGTGCAGTCAGTCTGACATTCGATTGTCCTGGTGGAGGGTTTGACTGCAGAGTCATAGGAGCAGGAGGGGATAGACCCCTCAACCAATTTCCTAGCCTCTGGGTAGCTGATGTTGTTTTCAATTTTCACCCGTTGTACAGCTTTTTCTTTTTTCCACACAAGACAATCTTTCGATATGGCATGTGGGCACCTTGACAGTTAATACATTTAACTGTGTTTTTGCAGTCTGTATCCTCATGCCCTTTCTGACCACAGCGGAGACAGGTCTGCTCACTGGAGAAGTTGTCTCTGCCATGACCATACTTCTGGCATTGGAAACATCGGAGTGGATTTGGAATATAAATCCACATCAATGATTAAGTAGCCAATTTTCAACTTCTTTGGTGAGGTGGGTTTATTAAATGTCAGAATATAAGTATTTGTGGGAATGATATTTCCTTCCTTTTTTATCGTTATTCTTCTGACATTGAACACGCCTTGAGGTTTTAATTCAGAGGCAATTTCAACCTCATCGATGCCCTGGTGTTCTCTAGTACGGATTACTCCTCTACTAGAGTTCAGGGCTCGGTGAGGTGAGGGCAGCTGGTCTGTACCACCTCATATAGTTCATTAAAACAATTTTTATCAATTAATTCTTTCATCTATTTTATTTAATTATATGTTTGTGAGCTTTTAAAAATTCATAGGTGTCTATTGACACATAATTGATTGTATGCTTTTAGAGTATATGTAAAGGCAATGGTTGAATAAAAAACAAACAATTCTTGCTGTGCATATGGTCTATGCTGTCGACACGGCGTAAAGAAACCATCAATTAATCATGCTGACACCTGCCAGTGTTTTACAATGCAGCAGGTTATCAGCATGGGCCTTCTTACCACACTCCACAAGAATCTGTCCAGAACATAATTTCTTTACCGAAGTCACCATGCCCGCTATCCCCAGAATGCCTTTGTCAATGGCAAATTCGGACAGCTTGTCTAGAGGCTGGGATGGATCCGTTGCCTCAAGGACAACAAATCTAGCCCACTCTTCATTAGCCGTTTCCTGGTCCGAATCCGAGTCCGTCAACGGTCGTTATTATTTTTTTTGGTTTGAAGCCATATTATATGAATTAAATTTGTCACCCTTGCACCCCACCCACCATGGATCCCCTCATGGCGGTGTGCAGAGCTGCGGATATCCACACCAGGGATCCAAGTTACACACCAGGGATACAAGGGTGATATACTCAAGCAATGATCTACCAAAAAGGTAGATCATTTCCGGATTGACCCTAGCCACCGCCTTCTAGGAGTAGTGAAAAATAAAAATAAATTGGATTTATGTATATATATATGTATAAATACAAGTTTGTAGATGATTCACGAAGGCGGAGGCGAGTCACATAATGCAGTGGTTTTTATTTTTCTTCTTCAGGTACATGGGTCATAACAGAGCAATGGTAATCCCGCCCCCCTTTTTCCCAGCACTCAGAGTCTTTTTGGCACCGGGATCGAACCCTCAACCCTACCCATTGTCCGTTCTCTTCGGTGTGGGTGGGTGGATGAAGAAAAATGGTGTAGGTCCTTATTGGATGGAGGCGGGAGGAGAACTGGGCCGTGGAGGGGGGTTTGTGTTTGAATCCAGTCACATGTCGGTGTCCGGGTAACGTGGTTGGGTAAAGACGGTAGGTGGCTCCACTGGTGGTATTCAGGCTTAGTTCGAGGCGATCGTGGAGGTGGCGCCAGAAGGCCGGTTAAGTCAGCGCAGTGGGTTTTCGCACCTCTGCCCCAAATTACCCATGTTACGAATAACATGCACAATTACATTCTTCATAGTACTACTTCTAGGGCTTGGCGTGACCAGCCGATTGATTGGACCGGGCCAGTCCAACCCCTCGTTTTGGTGAAGTCAGGGGCCCAAAGTGCAGTGTTGGTCCACAAGGAGCCTTTCACCCTTGCAGTCCTCATGCACCCGGATCCCTTCCTCCACTGACACGAGCTGCGACTCACGGCAAACAAATTTGGTTAATATTGAACAATCTAACGAATAAAGAGGATAAACAAATAGAATTGCTTGCAGATAATATGACAGACCGCATTAGCCTACATTATGAGAATGGGAGGCACACGCTCAGTTAGATGCAATGAACTGGCGATGAATTTCTGGCAATGGGAAGAACAGAGAGGGATTTGGTTAACCATTAATTATAATATGATAGCAGATGCGATGAGTAGACAGCTTCAGAACCATTTAGAATGGAGTCTGTCATCAGAGATCTTCGAAGAAATCGGTAAAATATGGGGAGTACCAGACATAGCTCTGTTTGCATCTCGTAATAAATACAAACTGTCCAAGTATGTCTTGTGGCTACCGGAGCCAGAGGCATGGAAAATAGATGCATTCTCATTCAGGTGGAGTAATTCGTTCTTTTATGTGTTTCCACCATTCAGCAAGGTGGGGAGCGTCATCAGGAAGCTTCACCTGGAGAAGACTTCAGCGGTTCTGGTAACCCCGACCTGGACAACACAACCATGGCTCGCAGCAGCGAAGTCATGGGCAAAGAAGTATGTGACATTCGGTGTGGCGGAGAACAATCTCCCATACAGATGACTGCTAGAACCAGGGGGAAACGTCAGTTCGACCCCGTTGGTGGTATCCCGCTTCTGCGGAAACATTTAGAACAATATAACATTGATAAAGTTACTTGGATAGGTTAACTTCCTCAGCTTGGAGGAAAGACACAATTATGTTATATGCTCATTACTGAAGGAAATGGCAATTGTTTTGTTTATTATCAAAAATTGACTGTATGAAACCGTCGTTAGCACAAATATTCAGATTTCTCAGATGTTTAGAGGATGAAGGTCTGGGATTTGGATCCATTAATATGGCATGGTGTGCACAATCATTAGGTGGTACATTGGTTTTTGTGTTCAGTGTACAAACGCAATCCGCCTAAGCCCAAATACTCAAAATTCTGGGAAGTCTCATGTGTGTTCGACCTGTTCAAACTTTGGCCAGACAATAGACATTTAAACATGCGAGACTTAGGCTTTGGTCGTAATGTTTGCATTGCATTTGATGTGAGGGAAGGAAGAGACCCTCCCCCCCCCTCTCCTGCCACCGCCCGGCTTTCTCACCTTCCCTGTCATCCTTCCCTCAGCTTTCTCCCCCCGCCCGCTCTCTCCCTTGCCCGCCCCCGCCCCCGCTCCCTTCCCCGCCGGCTTTCTCACCTCCCCCGCATTCTCGCCTCCCCGCTCCTCCCCTTATAAGCCGCCCGCCGGCCTCCTTCAGCCATTCGCCCTCCGGCCGTCCTCCCTGCACAAGCTCCTTTTTCTCCCAGCCGGCGGCTCCCGCGCCTTTTTCTCTTTGGCTCTCCACCTCTCCACGGCCGATGCACCACCCTCGGGCCGATCTACCACCCTCTACCGACGCAGACGCAGACACCATGCCTGGCAGCGGCAAAGGGAAGGGACGCCGGGGAGTCCGGAGGGCCACCCACGGCACGCCGGAAGCCGCCTCACCAGCCTCTTCCACCTCGTCGAGAGAGGCCCTGAAAGGAAGCCAGTCAAGAGGGGGCAGGCATCGATGGATGAGTACAGCCTCGCCCTCCGCACCCTCGAGAGCCACCCAACCTTCCCCGCCAACTCCCTTCCAGGCCTGAACCACCACGCCCTCACAGTCCTCCGCGACAACCTGGTGTATCCCTGGCCTACCCTCCGCCGCTACTCTGAGACCATATTTACGTGGATAGCGGACGGTAGGCTCCCCTACGGGTGGCACGACCCGGTCGCCATTAACATGGTGAGAATGGAGGTTCTCACCATGCCCACCCCCCAAGCCGCCCCGACAGCACCAGCCTTCCGAGCCACAGACCCAGCCCGAGCCCGGCCCCAGCCACGGACCCAAGCCGACACCCGGGTCCCCTATAGCAGGGACCTCCACGGGGCCCCCTGCAGCACATGGAACCGCGAGCCCGCCTCGTGCGACCGGGCCGCATTCAGGGAGGCCCACGGTGAGGCGGGGGCCAGGCAGCGACATACGTGCGCATACTGTGCAAACGTGCGGAAGGTCCTCACGATGCACAGTGAGGCCATCTGCATGGCAAAACGAGCATGTGAGCGCGCGACCCCGGCTACCTCGGCGGATTTTTAATCCGCCGGTCCCCCCCGGCCGGCCCGGAGGGCCATAACCGGCCTACAACCCAGATCACTGCCGACAACCCCACCACCACCACCGACCCCGACGCCCACGCCCTGACCGACTGCCACACCTGCCCAGATAACGCCACCGGCCCCCAGCCGGAGCCCCCCCGGACCATCCGGAGCACCACCGGCTCCCCTGACACACGGCCCAAGCAACAACATCCAGGCGCTGACCAACACAGCCCTGCCCGCACCACCAACATGGCCGGGGACCATCACCCCGCCCCTAAGGCTCCCAACGCCCCCCCCCCCCCGACCACTCCCCCACAGACACCACTGACGCCGACCTTCACCTCTCCCCCGGTGACACCGCTTTCCTCACCCCCCCGACCCACCCCTCCCCCACCCCAC
>JASIRB010003683.1:0-128834 GCA_030323885.1 Branchipolynoe longqiensis | reverse complement strand
GAGGTTATATTCCTCCATGGTCGACTCGCCGCGCTTTAAGGCCTTCGCCTCGGCGCCTCTCTCAATGAGGTCGTGATGGAAGAGGTATCCAGAGGGTATACCTTTTCGTCGACCGCTGCCCTGCACCTCGGCGGACTCCAGTATCTCCCTGACCGCGTCGGCCGCGGAAGCGAAAGAGCGGTCGGGGGCGGGGTGGGTTATAGCGGGGAGCCGAGCTGCGGAGGCGGCTTGCTGTGTGGTGTATATGCCGCGCCTCGTGTAGTGCTGGTAGGTGGGGTGGACGTCCTCGGCCGCAGTCGCGGAGGAGGCGAGGGTGGGTGGGCGAGTAGGCGGCTCCTCCAGGCCCAGCGGTGAGTTCTTGCAGGAGGTCGGCTAGGCGGTCCGCGATGGATGGGGGTGGCATGGCCGCGGCCCGAGGCGGGGGCGCGGCGGCCGGCTCCGGGAGGGCTGGCGCCCGAGGTGGGGCGAGGGTGTGATGGATTCCACGAGAGCTGTGAGGTGATCAATGGCGCCGGACTGGCACTGCATTTCCGCGGCCTGGGCATCCATGCGGGCGTCTATGGCGGTTGCCCAGGAGGTGGCCTCCGACTGGAGGCTGGGTGTGGTAGAGGTTGCGGAGGTGGCGTCGTGTGAGGCGGCAGAAGCGCTCCTCCCTCGGCGTGGTCCTCGGCGGCCGGCCTCGGGGGCGGGGCCCGGCTGGCATGACAGCGGTGTGTGCGTAAGTGTGGAGGCCTGGAGGCGTGAGGCGTGGATGGAGCCAAAGAAAATTATGTCCGGGCCAGGAGGGTGAGAGGAGGCGAGTGGCTAGGAGCAGCAAGGGCGGCCGGTTATAAGGGCCGAGGGGGTGGGGGGTGGTGTTATGTCAGCGACCCAACGGTCGCGGCAGGGGAGGGATAGAGAGGGGGGGGTCCTCCTCCCCGGCCACGAATCAAACGCAATGCGAGCATTACGACCAATTCTTTGAGAAATATGAAAATTACAGCAATTTCCATAAGAACACAGTATGTTTTGATCACACCTTCTTCATTTGTTTTAAGGTTAATTGTGAGGACATAATTTGGCTAATTAAAAATAATTTCTCAATGGATTGCAATGATCTAAGTGTTATTTTCTTTGTCTCTTCATCCTCTTTCAAATGAGCCCAGTTACACTGGAATTGGAGGATTTTGAATATTTGACTCACATACCTACTATATAGGGTATTCACGTGATGTCATGAACCAGATGCGCGGCCATTGTGGCGATATCAACTTGCAAACATCCCATAGAGTTTGCTTGTACGCGCAGTGGAAAACGTCTATTTCATTCAAAATTAATAGAAATCTGGAACCCTAACCGTATAAATTTAATATTATAATCTATTCGTTTAATATGTTTTTTATATGATTACCAAGGGATTTGTTTCTAGGTGGTGTGATTTTAGAGATATTTCACTTTTTCTATATGAAGATTGCTCAAAACCATTGACAATGTGGCGTGAATGCCTTGAGTTTGCCAGTACGTGCAGTACAAAACGTTTATTTCATTCAAAATGAATAGAAATACAGAAGGCTAACCTTATAAATTTAATATAATCTATTCGTTGAATATGTTTTCTATGTCTACCAAGTGATTTGTTTTTAGGTGGTGTAGTTTTAGAGATATTTCACTTTTTCTGTGTGAAGATTGCTCACGACCATTGACAATGCCTTGACTGGCTTGAGTTCGCCGGTGTCGTGGTTTAAAAGCCCGGCCAGATCGGATGCCCTGCCGTGGCTTCTGCGCATGTGCGGATTTTAAGCGCATCGTCTGCGCATGCGTCAAATTCTCCCCAGTTTCAAACACCCGTGGATGAAGACAGTTGACTAAGATATTC
Source organism: Branchipolynoe longqiensis (assembly GCA_030323885.1). NCBI lineage: Eukaryota > Metazoa > Annelida > Polychaeta > Phyllodocida > Polynoidae > Branchipolynoe > Branchipolynoe longqiensis. Next base: position 126,979 of record JASIRB010003683.1, on the reverse strand, counting down.
ACTACAAGTACAAGTCAACCAAAGTAATCTCCCCCCCGCCCCATCGCAAGCCAACCAAAGTACCCCCCCCCCAATAATTAAATAATCCTTCAGTAGGAAATAGCACAAATACAAAAAGACTGATTAAAACAACCCCCCCCCCCAGCCAGCCAAGAAAAGATAAACGTACCCCTGAGATATTTGAATTAATAATTAAAATAATGTAAAAACACCCCCTCCAAAAGAAACCAAAGTAATCTCCCCCCCCCCCCCTCGCAAGCCAACCAAAGTACCCCCTCCCCCCTCAGCGAGAAGCCACGGCAGGGCATCCGATCTGGCCGGGCTTTTAAACCATGACACCGGTACGCGCAGTGCAAATCATTAGTTTTATTCAGAATTAATAGAAATCCAGAACCCTAACGTTATCAATTTAATATAATCTTATTGGTAAACATGTTTCCTATACGTGTACCAACCGATTTGTTTCTAGATGGATTGGTTTTATAGATATTTCACTTTTTCTGTATGAAGATTGCTCATAGCCATTGAGTTTGCAGTGTGATAAGCGAGTTCAGCATTGACCGCACGCATGTGCGGGACCGACTTCCAGTCGTCGGCGTCGGGATAAACAAAGCTACTTTGGCAGCCAACTCAGTGCATTGTCAATGGCCGTGAGCAATCTTCTTACAGAAAAAGTGAAATATCTCTAAAACTACACCACCTAGAGACAATTCGTTTGGCACACATATAGAAAACATGTTTACCAAGAAGAATAGATTAAATTGATACGGTTAGGGTTCTGGATTTCTATTAATTTTGAATAAAACTAACGTTTCACACTGCGTCACCTGTCAACAATCATGAGTCAATGGCTGTGAGCAATCCTCTTACAGAAAAAGTGAAATATCTCTAAAACCACACCACCTAGAAACAAATCGCTTGGTACACATATAGAAAACATGTTTACCAAGACTAACCATATAATAAAGTGATATGGTTAGGGTTCTGGATTTCTACTAATTTTGAATAAAATTAACATTTCGCACTGCGCGTACCAGCAAACTCAATGGCAGTGAGCCGTGTTTATCCCGATGACTTCCCATGAACCACCGCGCGCCCGAGATGCTGAACTCGCTTATTATTGTGGTTAAGCGGAAGTGCGGCCATTGTGGCGATAGTAACCACAATAATAAAGGCTGTCACAGTGCAAACTCAATGGCGATGAGCAATCTTCCTACAGAAAAGGTTAAATATCTCTAAAACCACAACACCTAGAAACAAACTGATTGGAATACACATAGAAAACATGTTTACCAAAAACGATTTATATAAATTGATATGGTTAGGGTTATGGATTTCTATTAAATTTGAATAAAACTGGCGTTTTGCACTGCGCATACCGGCATACTCAATCGAGTCAATGCATTGTCAATGGCAGTGAGCAATATTCAGACAGAAAAAGTTAAATATCTCTAAAACTACAACACCTAGAAACAAACTGATTGGAATACACATAGAAAACATGTTTACCAAAAATATTATATTAAATTGATACGGTTAGGATTCTGGATTTCTATTAATTTTGAATAAAACTGACGTTTTGCATTGCGTGTACCGGCAAACTCGATGCATTGCCAATGATTGTGAGCAATCTTCATTCAGAAAAAGTGAAATATCTAGGTATGTGCGCAAACGGCGACTCGCGGCAGATATTTTCTTACAACAAAACTGATCCAGCCAGCCAACCGCACCGTTTTTTGGTAGGGGTCTAGAAAAACGGCTCTAGAATCGGTTTGCCTTGGTCAATCTTCATGATTGTTGTATATTATGTAGTATAGGAATCCCTTTACAGCTTAGTTTAACAATATTTCAATTTGGTTAAGTTTTGCTATTCCAATAATAACTTCAAAAGTTTCACTCATTTTCAACCTGAAAATTCACCCTTTTTTTTTAGCAATCTCAAGATTTAGAAAAGTTAATTGGACGGTGCAGGCATTATTAATCTTATATAGTGTTGAGTTTGGGGAAATTGTGACTAGCCACTCAGAATCGGCGCACAGCGGCATGCAACAGGGTTGATTTGCGATTATCTGCCGTGCGCGACTCGGCGTTCACGCCTTCTCGATGTCGCGTAGCCCGCAAAGGGTCAAATAACACCGTGATGTGGCAATGCTTTGTCTATGACTCTATCACTCTATGGGGAGCATTTATTTTTGTAAAATAAATTTAAAAACTTTCATCGGATCGATTAAAAATGTCCGACATCGAGAAACGGCGCAAATTTGGCACTATAGTGACAGGCTCACCTCTACCTTGGAATGTTATGACAGTTACATTAAATCTATCAGTATCACCTTTTCTGACACTCTCACCTCTGCCTCACACCCCTCTGCATTCACGCCACAGAGATGAGAGAGTGTGGTTTTATAGATCATATATCACTTTTGATGAAAACTCTCACCTCTCCTCTGCCTAGTGCGACTTGGCATTCACGCCTCGGCACAGCTCATCTCTGCTGTCATGCCTCAGACCATCCCTGCCTGATGTATATAAGGCTGTCTGTCCACCATCAGCTTCATTATGCCTCAGTTGCTGACTGGGCATCTATTCTCATCATTTGTCTCATTATGCCACCTAAGAAGAGAAATCGCTCTATCACCCCATCCAAGACAGCTATTTTCAAGCAGCACCTCTTGGACAACTTTTCGCCACCGCCTGCCATTGTCACCAATTTTTTTAATGGACATGTTCTTGCCCTTTACGTGACCAGTGGTGATCGTAGTCGCACAAAAACGAAAAGAGAACTCTTCACACATGTTCCTTCAACATCACAGTATGAAGATCACACTGAGGTGATCTTGCGGCATCTGGATTCAGGACTACACAAGATTTTGATGCAGTCTTTTAATAAGTTTTAAAAAACCAATGATCCGAGAACTTCATGCATTCATATCACTTTGCGAGGAACCTTTTTCGTTGATTCCAGTGCACTTTCCTAGTTCAGACTTTTCACAGAGAAAAATGCAAATCGATGTCTCACCCACATCCCCTGTCATGTCTGTTCTTCAAGTAACGTCTCCACTGAAAACCAGACAAATCTCAAAGTGTACCAACTGCAAAAGACTAAGATACAGTTTGAATAAGCTACAGAAAAAGCAAATGGAAACAGCGATGACAAGTGAGCATCAAAAGAAAAAAGGTGTAATTAAAATGCTGAATCAGACCATCAAACGGAAGAATGAACAGATTAAAAAACTGAAGGAACGAATCCATTTTTCAAACCAATCTAAATATTCGCAGAAGGTGAATGTACTGACACTTGCTAGGAAACACTCAATGATGAAGCTGTATCACAAGAACAAAAAGAGCTCCTCACAGGGAGTGAACAATGAACAAGAAGCAATTGACTTACAACTTAAGTTCCAGCAGAAAGCTGCCCAAGTAGTGAACCTTCAAGAGGAGAAAATCCTGCTTGAAGAAAAGGTTGAAGACATGGAAGATATGACGAAGACAACCAAAGCAGATGGGAAGGGCGTATGGGATGGTGTATGATGCTATAGTTGACCAGGTACCAACCATCAACATTCCACACCTGATCAAAAGATTTGCCATGCATTGTGGGGTGGCACTTTCTGATATTCCGCACAGGACCACCGTAGAAAAGATGACCCGGGAGTTGGGTTCAATAGCTGATTTACAGACTGCTGAAGCAATTCTGGTGAATGCTAACAACACCTTGGGCTTTGATGCCACAACTCAGGAGGGTTGTCATGTAAACAGTATCCATATGACAACCAGGACTGACTGTTTGGTGGTTGCCATCGATGAACTACCTGGGGGAACGGCCGGGGACTACAGCTCTCATATTACTGATTCGATTGACAACCTGGCCAAAGTCCATGCCTACTTCACCGGGATGGAACAACAAGACACTAAACAGAATATGATCGATAATATTTCCAACACATTGACAGATCGTTGTGCAGCAAATCATGCTGCCATTCGACTTGTCGAACAAGCCTGGGACAAAGCTCTCAACGAACTAAATTGCCATCTCCATCCATTGGACTCAATTGCTGCCAAGGCTCGATCTGCACTGAAAAGATGTGAGGGGGAGATCCCAGGTCTAGTGAAAGGACTTTGGGGCAAGGACTGTGTGGCAGCAAATATTGTGTTGTCTATGAATAAGATGAGGTATAAAGATGCCAAGGGGGACCCGCGCGGATTTGTGATTTTTCTGCAAAATGAAAATCTTCCACATGGAATACTGCCAAGGTATAGGGGTAACAGACTGCATGTTCTGTTCCATATCTGTGGTATTCTAACCCAGCAGTATAAACATTTCCAGAAATTCCTCCTGAAAGGAACTGCTTGTGGTGGCTTACGTGCAAGCCTTTTGAATGACTTTAACTCTGTCATTGGACATGTGGAAATGCACGTTCTTGGTCTTTTGGGGAAGCTTCTACCTGGCCCCTGGATGAAAAAGTTCTACAGAAGTGCTGAAGATCAAGTTGATCACATAGAAGGAATTGCAGTGGTGAAGAAAGTTGCACAGCTTCTGAATGTGGAGAGGGATCCATTAGATCTTCTGGGATGGACAACTGACTTCTTTGGTGATAAACTAGATGCCTCAGATGCCACCCTGCATGCACTTAGACAAGCACCAAAAGATCCAGAGATCTTCAAGGTGATGATGGGGGCTTGTATCGATGCCATTGTGGAGGTGCTGGAGCGCCAGTACAAGAAGTATTTTGGTGTCAATATCACTGACAAATTGAAGGAGACAAAATCTGCCCGTACTCACAATATAGATGCCGAGGAGGTGATGGGGATGTTCTCGGCAGAAAAACAGAGAGCCCCAAATGCAACTATGTGTTTTCTGTCATGTAAACTGAGGGCCCAGAAGAACCGTACAATGGAGTACCTCTATGCCATGCCAAACGAAAAGAGAGCCATTATCGTAAAGAAAGCTACAAAGCTGGGGCTGGAGCAGCAGCAGAGGCGGAGAAAAAAACAGAACGATCTAAGGGTCGAGTTATCAAAGAGGCAAGCAGCAAAGCAGCAGGCAGCAGAAACAACAGAAAGGAAACGTTTGGAAAAGAAACTCAAGAACCTGAAAAAGAATGAACTTTCCGAAAATTTCCTAGAACTCTCGGATGAAAAACTCGAAGGAGTCACTGAACTGTTGGCAGGCAAATGTGTTGGCAGAACTATTTGTCATGTGTGGTATGAAGATGACCAACAAGTCATGTACAATTAGGTACCCCAAACCCAGGCTGATTACTTGTTGAATATGCCAAATTCTGTCAAAAAATGCTCCACTTCAACACCTTGCCAAAACAAACCACAAAGGATTTTTACAGATGTATTACAGCAGAAACAACCTTTGTTCTCTTACCTTCAACCTGGTCTTGGATTCATTTTATTATTCAAATAAATAAGCCTGATATAGCTAAATATAAACTACCACCAACTCCCATTTTTCACTCTCAAACCATGTAAATTCCCAGGTGGAGATGTGTCATGGTATCCCTAGTAGAATTAGCTAGTGTACATCCAATTTGTGCAACAACGCCATTTGTTGATCAAAGTACCCAGGAAAAAGGTACTAATACCCCTAGATAGGTGAGATTCCGAGCTTTCCATTCATATAAAACTCTATATGTTTTAATTTTAGAGAAAATGCAAAAAAATTGATTGAAATTTGAAGTTACAAAAATTTCCATTTTAAGTGCTATTTTCTACTGAAGATATAATTTTAAAACCATTAAAAGTTGGTATTGAATTAAAGAGAATTTAATTTCCTGTCCAATCATAATTATCAGCGCTCATGCGAACCTATGGCGCTCATGCGCACGGCGATTTAATGACTAAAAATGAGGTTTTTTTAATTTGTTTTAAAATTTGTTTTTGGATACATTAGTAGTTTAAGCAGGAGAACTGGTATTCCTCATTTCCACTGCTCATTTCCTTAGTTTTAATTTTGGGAGCTATAATTTTTTTTTTAGCTTTTTAGCTTTGAGCAGGACCGATAGAGTAACAACCTAAAAACGTCCATATCTTCCTTAATATTGGATCAATTTTGACAAATGAAATGTCATTTTCTTTCAAATTCAATATCCTAACAAGTGAAATCCATTAAATCAAGCTCAAAACTGTTTTTTTAAAATCACTTGGGATACCTATGTGGTAGTAGTACTTATTACTAGGTACCCCAACTGCATGCAGATAACCTGTTGAAAATGGCTGAATCTTGGGGAAAAAATGGTTCACTTCAACTCCCTGGTAAAAAAAATCTAGAAGAGGTTTTTTACAAATTCATGACAGCAGAAATAAAAGATGTTCTCAATGTTTTGTCTGGTGTAAGATTGAAGAAAGACATGAAAGCAATTCTCCATGCTGAATTGGGCTACTGCACTAAGGTACTTGGCCACAAGGATCCAAGATTAGTTGTTGGTTCCAAAAATATAGACAAATTGAAAGATGATTTCATGTGTTTTTTGTCTGAGAAGTCTGGTCTGCCTGTGCCCACTCATCTAGTAGAACTTACTCCTAACTCAAGCTCCACCTCTCGCCCAAATAAAAGAAAAAGGCTAAACAGTGACAGTGATTCTGGTGAATCAAATAGTGTCAGTGAAAAAATTGAGGGAATAAATCTAGATGATGTCTGCTCGAACGACATGGAATGGGTGGGTGATTCTGATGCAGAGAGCAACACTGAAGTTGATATAAATTTCAAATTTTCAAACCAAGGTGTGTGGGTTGCTGTGGCTTATGATGAAGAATTCTTCATAGGTCAGGTGATTGAAGTCAAGAGTGAGATGTCAGAGGCATTGGTGCGGAACCCACAGGAGATATAAAATTATTTTGCAAAATTCGTAAAATACAAAAACCTAAATAGTGTTAGTAAAACACTTAAAAGGGGGCACTAATCAACTAAGCTGATAAAGAAGAAGGATACATGAAAGTTTCATGCAATTCTGTTGAAGGGTTTTTTCCATGCGATTTTTCAAACTCAACATTTTTCATGATTTTGGTCAAATGTGCATTCTTTCTCCTCACTTATAAAATATTTAACTGTTTTGTAATGTATGTTGTTATGGATGTATTGAAGTATCTGATAAAGATGAATAGCACCTGAAAATTTCATCCAATTCCATTGTACAGTTTTTGTTCTGTGATTTTTCAAACTTTTCCAAAAAGCCAGATTTTTCACCAAATTTTATCACCTGCCAAAACTGGCTCTCGGGTGTTTTCAGCCTATTTATTTTAATTGTTCCCCATGGTTTGGGGCCTTGAAAAAAAATAGTTACTAGCACTACCCCATAGGCCCGGGATAATTAAAAAAGAATCAATTTGAGTGGCAATTTTTACCACCAGCGCACTCGGAAAAGTGCTCTGGGGCCTAATTTCACAAATGGTGAATTCAAGGAAAATGCTATTTTTACCAAGTTTGAAGGTCTATATTTTTTAAACTAGCCACCCCATGCCCCTGTAACTGTATATACACTGTGTACAGACCAGGGACTCTTAGCCTCTGCCTTGTGAAGCAAGCTGGGTGATCCCTTTAAATTTTGGAGACCATCAAAAATGCTATCTTTTAGACTTAGCAGCGTGACCGATTTCAAGTAGGGTTAGTAAAATTTTAAAAGGCTGTATTTGCCTTAATACTTGACCGATTTTGACAAATGAGCGTATCATTGTATTTCGAATTGCATATACTAACAGATGGAATCATTTATATCAAACTCCGAACCCATACAAAATTTCACTTGGGATACCTAGTACAATGGAAAAATAGAGGAGCTACAATCTAAGGTGAAAAAGTATGTGGTGGCTTATTGGTCAGAGAATGAGTCTTATGACAATGCTACTGACTATGATGTATCATTCTTTGCCTTGGCAGCTGATCTCATATATGATGATCTTGTGCTTAACTGATATTTTGAGAATGACTCTTGATCGTGATTTGTTGATTTACCTTTATGAAGTATGTTATTTTCATGTCACTTATTTTGTTTCAAATGTCATCTTATTGAATTGCATCTTATTTTGTTTCAAATGTCATCTTATTGAATTGCATCAATATAACATGAATTAAACTAGCTTCACTGAAAATTTCATCAAGATATCTCAATTATTAAAGAAAGTACATGAATTTCACCAATTTCAGTCACAGAAATGTTTTGTTTCAGGTCACTTTACTTTTGTGTCAGGTCACTTAATTTTGTTTCAAATGTCACTTTATTGAATTATATCAATAGAACATGTCTTAATCTAGCTTCTGTCCAAATTTCATTGAGATATCTCACTTATTAAAGAAATTACATGCATTTTCCCTTAAAAGTCACCAATTTCGGTCACAGAAATCTAGTGCTTACACCTTAATTTTATGTAAGAAAATAATGACCAATTTCAGAGTTGGAAACGGCCATAACTTCCTTAATACTCCACCTATTCCCATAATCTTGGTGTCATGCTAAATGGCATTTCAAGCTCTTTCCAGTGGTGCCTTTATTTTTATTATTGAAGGGGTTTTAAATTTGTTGGCACATACCTAAAATATCTCTAAAACCACACCACGTAGAAAGAAATCGCTTGGTACACATATAGAAAACATATTCAATGAATAGATTATATTAAATTTATACGGTTAGGGTTCTGGATTTCTATTAATTTTGAATGAAATAGACGTTTTCCACTGCGCGTACAGGCAAAATCTATGGGATGTTTACAAGTTGATATCGCCACAATGGCCGCGCATCCGGTTCGTGACGTCACGTGAATACCCTATATATATATTAGGTATGTTGACATCGACGCGCTGCGCGGCCGCCGTGTTGTCCCCGATCGCTGTGATCGGGAGTGTGCGAATGGTTTTCAATATCTCTACCCAAATCGCTTCTCATAGGCTAACGGTTGGGGGGATCGGGGAATCATTATTACCACATATAAAGGAAACCTTTCTGAATGTCAGTTTTTGAATTTTGCATTTCTGCTGATTCGTTCGTTTGTGACATGCTTTCAAACATTTGCCCTACATTTTGCATGTTCAAGTCGGTTCAAAATCACTTTGGACGTAAATAAAAAAAATATAGACGCAATTATTAATGTCTTTTCTCACTATATACCAAATATTAACAGGCTCCTATATGTCGAACATGGTTAATTTTGAATGGGAAAGTGCCATGGGTTGCGCGACTTTGGCGCAGGGCCCATGCAGTAGCCTACAGTAGATATGTTGACATCAACGCGCTCACCAACACACAGGCGCACTTAAGATCACAACCATTGCCGTTGTTTCAGTTTAATTACAGGACCAAAAAACCTGCGATTTTAAATATTTAAAAAATAATAACTTTCTTAATACTAGACCAATGTTTGGCTCTTTTCAATGGTATGAGTATCATTTCTATATGATAAATTAAAAAAAAATTCAAACATACCTATATATATGTATGTAAGTTGTAGTGTCGTAACTTAAGCCTTGTTCACACGGGCAAAATGTGAGGCGAATCAGGCAAATCGAATCAGGTGAGGCGAATTAGCGCACGTTCACACGGGCAGTACTGAGGCCGGAAATCGAATGCTGCGCATGAGCAAGTCCAGGCTAACCAGCGCCATTTTGGGTTCGACGATGCTGGCACCAGAGAGTGTGGGTTCGACCTAGATATGTAATTACTGAATCGTATTGGTTTGGAACGGTCAAAACTTCTGCTGGGCAGTGAAACCATACAAATAAATGACAAAAAAAATATCTGTGCTTAGATAGCGGTTTCATTAATTAAATTATATAATATGCGCTTTTGATCGACCGGAAAGTCAACAACCTGAGGTGTCGGCTGCGCATGCGTGTCACTTCCTTAATCCGCATCAGTGCGTCCACACGGGCAAAATTAACCGCATCACAGAAATCGCCTCACGTAAACTACCACCAATAGGTGGTCTACACGATCCACATCACGTGAGTCGAATCAGCCCTAATCCGCCTCAGACGTGCGTTCACACGCGAAATGTGAGGCGAACTAGGCAAGTCGCTTTCTACGAATCGATTTACATTGCCCGTGTGAACACGGCTTTACACATAAGTGTGGCTGTGGGTTGATCTTTTATCTACATACGTTAGTTTCAAAGGGTCCACTACACTAATTATTATGCTCTGATTGTCTGAGCTAACTCTAACTTCTAAGCAAAGTAACATACATGTGCAAACTCACCAATTGGTTGTTGTTTCATTAACCTTCAAAACGTCAAGGTTCCGGGTGGACGAAATAATCACCTCGGCCGTTGTGGCGGTTTCAGCGCCCGGTCAGTTTCAGAGAAGGGTCCACAGCGACGAAAGGGCGAAAAACGAGTTCCCACTGGGTAATATCGAGCATATCCTTGCAGGATGAGTTTCCCATTCATTAAGTAGTGATATTGTGTGATGTAAACAGAAATCAATGTAGATCAATTTCAAATATACTTCAAACAATTTAATCTGTGCAAAAGATACATAAATATGTGATAATGTCTGAACAAACAACAACAACAACATAGTCAAATAATATTTTACTACACTGCTAGCTCTGTGGAGGTCTAGCCTGGTCCCTTGGCATTTATTTGCTCATGCAGAGGCATAGGAGTTTTCATCTATTATCGCTCAGTTTCCAATCTGGTCCCCTAGCCTTTGTACCGGAAACAAGTGGCTTCTGCGCATGCGCGGATTTTCGGAGGCCGTTGTGGCGGTTTCAGCGTGTTCCCGTGCTCAGACGTGTACCTCGCTTCTGCGCATGCGTCAGAATCTAATAAACCATGGCCGTAATCGATTAACACTACCCGGGCGACTCGGGTCATCCCAGTCGTCAGAATTTCAAATAGAACACGGCGAGTGGAGTCGACAAATACACGTGCCGTGTGCCAAAAAAGAATAACTTAGATTAATTAAATGGAAATATAGGTAAACTAGGCCATCATAAAATACTTTAAATCCTATTTTGCTGTATTTTTTATCGGCTATTAAAAAAAAAAAAAAAATTGTCCACCCGAGCGCGGAGAAGCGTATTCGATTATTCGACCCGAGTTTGTAGGATGTGCGCATGCGCCAATAAGTTGTTGTTGTTTTGGGGAGTTTTCAGTCGCATTGGTGCGCTGAAGGCTGCAAATCTGCAGCACTGAATGGGCACCGCTGAAAGCAGTCCCATGTGGTCGGGAGTTGGGTTCCGGTGTGTAGTGATCAGAGGAATTGAGGGGCAGGGGGGAGGGGGCGGAGGAAGAACAAGGCAGCCTAAGAGTCCAACCACAGTCCTCTGAGAGGGCCGGGGGAGGCTGGGTGGTTGGTGTAGTTTTACACCCCCGTAAGACCCTAGGCCATACAAGGATGTGCACCGACTTGTAACAGCGCGCACTCATGGCAACTTTATAGTGCTGCCCCACTGGGAAATCAGGCCGCCGGCGCCATGACCCGATGTCCCACACAGTCACATTATCCTGACACTGTGCGCCCAGTCCCTGTCCTGATTTCATAACGCCAAGCGCCTAGCAGCAACAGGTACCCATTTTATAAGTCATTGGTTTGACTCGACCAGGATCCAAACTTCAGTCCTTCCAGATTCACCGGTATGCACCGTAAGTCCGGCCAAGGCCAGAGGAAGAAGTGAAGTGAGGAGGATTAGTTAGGCAGAGGGTGGGGTTACCTGTTTGTTGCAGTGAAAATTAGTGGTTAGTTAGTAGTGGCACCAAGTCAGCTATGGCGATGAGGTGGGGCCTGCTAGTCCCCGATGTCATGAACTGGGCGACCGACAGTGTTGATGATGTCTGCATTCTGGCGGTAGAAGCACGCAAGTGCGTTCCAGGATGACTTGGAAATCCTGGAGAGGATAGCCAGAGCGGCCCTATTGTCGCTGAGTTGGCGGTCAGCATCCTCCATGAAGTCGCTGATGGCAGATCTGTCGATGGCGCCACATGAGGCGAGTATGTGGGCCACATTAAAGATATTAGTTCCGCAGGGACAGCGCTGGAGGTTGGGGACATCAATCCAACGGCGGTAGCCAGTCCTGAAGCGGTTGATGGCGACTTGTGTAGAAGCAGGAAGGCCGACTGGATGGGGGATGTTCGTTCTGACCAGGGTGTACCAGAGCCAGCTTATTGAATAAGGGTTCCGTACTTCTTCCTTCTGTGTGGCTCGTTCCCAGAGTTTGGTGGTGGCTCGAGAAGCGGCGGCGGCCAGTTTGGTGATGGATGGAAGGATGGCTGTCTCTACGTCTGCTCGGTTGGCACCGGCTAGAGCGGCATAGTCGGCCTGGTCATTACCATACAGTCCTATATGCGAGGGGACCCATAGCAGGACTGTTTTGAGGTGTGCCTGATGTCTGGTGAAGATTTTAATATGGATTGCGTCGGCAAGGGAGTGTCGGGCATTTGGGTGGGCGATCTCTTTGATGGCATTCAAAGAGTCGGTAATGATGATGGCACTTGAGTTGTGGAGGTCTTCGAGGGCCAAGTGAATGGCGGCGAGCTCGGTATCGAGAGTGGAAGCAAAGTCTGACACCCTGGTGGTGTTCTTTGTGTTGGAGAAGGGGATGAAGATTCCGGCTCCTGCTCTACCTGATGTTGGGTTAAGGGAGCCATCGGTGTAGACAGTCTTTGCGAGAGGAAATTCCACCTTCGCCTGAGTTATGGCCTCGAGAGCCAGGGAGTGGAGTTCTGGGGTGGTGTAAGCCGCCTTGGCAGCAACTAGGTTGGTGGTTCGGGTTTCCACTGGGATGGAAACCCAAGGTGGCTTGAGAGGGCTCAGGGCGAAGTCTGCAATGTGGAGTCCGTGGGAGTCTTTGAGGGTGGTTATGGCATTCTTGAGACGGTAGGAGATGTGAGGGTCAACGCGGGTCCCATCTCGGAGGTAGGCCGCGGCTCTGCGGATTGTTGTTGAAAGGCCTGAGGAAAGGCTTCTTGTGAGATGGGTGGTGAGAAGTTGTTTGCCTCGGAGGTGGAGGGGAGGGAGGCCTGATTCAAGGAGGAGGATCTCGATCCTGGTGGTGCTGGGAACACGGAGGACAAGCCTGGCAGCCCTGTGTTGGATGTTTTCAAGTTTCCGGAACTCGTTCAAAAAGATCTTGTTCTTGGGTAGTTGAGTTTGGGGGTTGTCAAGCCCGAGGGCTGTGAGAGCGAGTGTGGGCGCAGCGTAGTCGAAGAGGGAGCGGACTGCCTGGCGGTAGAAGAGTGTGAGTACACTGTCCGGGGTGCCCCAGGAGAAGCCGGAGATCCTCTTCATGAGGAGGAGTCTGTTGGTCATTCTGGTGGCCAAGTGGCGGCAGAGGGCTCTCATGTTCAGGTCTCGGTCTAGAAGGATACCTAGGTAGTCGAAGGTGGAGACCCATTCGATAGGGGATCCATCTAGGTAGAGGGGGTGAAGTGGTTGACCTCTGAACATGTGCATGATCTTGGTCTTGGTGGGGGAGATTTTTAGTCCAAGGTCCGGGGCGCCCCAGGAGAAGCCGGAGATCCTCTTCATGAGGAGGAGTCTGTTGGTCATTCTGGTGGCCAAGTGGCGGCAGAGGGCTCTCATGTTCAGGTCTCGGTCTAGAAGGATACCTAGGTAGTCGAAGGTGGAGACCCATTCGATAGGGGATCCATCTAGGTAGAGGGGGTGAAGTGGTTGACCTCTGAACATGTGCATGATCTTGGTCTTGGTGGGGGAGATTTTTAGTCCAAGGTCCTGGCAGGCGTTTCCTACCAGGTGGAGCATCTGCTCAGCGAGATCCTGTGCGTTGATCTCATGGGAGCAGGTGATGGCGATGTCATCTGCGTAGCAGACTATGGTTGTGTCTGTGATCTCTCGGGTGGCTAGGTCTTGTTTAAGCCTCCTAACGAGACATGCCATCACTGCATTGAAGAGGAGGGGGCTGAGCACTGCAGTCTGGGGGACGCCATTTTTTAGTTTGAGGTAGGGAGAAGAGGTGCCTTGGACACATACTCTGGCTCGCCTGTTCTGGAGGTAATTTCGGAGATATGCAAAAGGCCGGCCGGCAATGCCAAGATCAGCCATTGATGTCAGTACCACGTTGTGGTCGATGAGCTCAAAGGCTTTCTCGAGGTCAAGGAAGATGATTGCAGTTTCATGTCCAGTACCAAGGCCATAGGAAATGCTCTCAATGAGGGTGGCGACGGCGTGCTGAGTGCCTCGTCGTCCTCGGTAGCCGATGACCTCCTCTGGTAGGCCAGTGGTGGGGTCTTCTGTGACCATCTGGAGACGGGCGAGGACAATTCTTTCACTGACCTTCCCGAGGGATTGGAGAAGGGAGATGGGTCTGACTTCGCCCGGGGTTTTCTTGGGGATGGGGATGACATCAGCATCCTTCCAAGATTGGGGTATGTCCGCATTGTAGAAGATATTGTCGAGGAGGGGGAGGAGAGTTTCCCTGTTAGTGGCAGATAACTTTGTCCATGCAGTGTTAGGGACTCCGTCGGCTCCCGGGGTTGTCTTCTTTGTGGTTTTGCCTAGGGCTCGGTCAAGCTCAGCCCTGGTCAGGTGGGTGTCAAGATTATGGGTGGATGGTGTGGCTGTTGAAATGTCTATGAGGTCGGCTCTCCAGGTGGAGTTCCTGGTGAGCGCTTGTTGGTGGGCATAAGGGAGGTTGATTGCAGGGTCTGTTCTGTCCGTGAACATTTTGTTGTGTTCTGCTGCAATTTGGCCAGGGTGTGGGTAGAGTGGGGGGGTGGTGAGTCTCCCCTGGATGCTGTTAAGTTTGCGCCAGAGTGGTCTGGAGGTGGTGTGAGAGTTTATTTTGGTACACCAGAGTTTCCACTTCCTGTCTGATTCGGCAAGCTCGACATCTTTGGCCCAACTGGTGGCTATTTTAACGAGATTCTCAGTGCCTCGGTTGGGGTTCGTGCGTAGCTTGTAGAGGAGTTTGTTGCAGAATCTTTTTGCTCTCCTCATTGCATTGGAGGTGGTGCGGCCAGTGTGATTACAGGAGATGGTTTGCTTTATGGTGTCTGTCATTGCTTGGTAAGTGAGTGTTGTGAACTCATCACATGTGGTCGGTGGGTTCAGATCTATTAAGTTTTTTAGACGAAGGTTGAAGGTTGCCCAGTCCGCGTGGTTTAGGTTGAATCTGGGTGATGGTGGGGGGTGGGTGACTTTGGGTGCATTGGTGTGGAGGAGAGCTGCGTGGTGGTCTGAGTATAGTGTTGTGAGCTCCCAGGAAGCTGCGGAAGGCAGGAGTCGGTGATGCAGAGATCGATTGATGTGCTTGCCCTGTAGGTAGGCGAGCCATCGTTGAGGATAGAATGGGATGTTGAGTCGAGGATCTCTGCTAGGAGGACACAGCCTCGAGGGGAATCGATGTTGTTGCGTCCCCAGGAGGAGTGGTGGGTGTTAAAGTCTCCCATGACAACCTGGTGATCTGTGCCGTTGCCGAGGGCCCGGAAGATGTGGTTTAGAGTATAAGTAGTGTTGACAGCGTTGTAAATGTTGTATACATCCATGACGGAGTGTGCTAGGTGGAGACGTATGCGAAGGGTGTCAGCATGAGGGTTGAATCTGTTGGGTGGGATCTTGGTGGAGTGGATGTGGTTGCTTACGAATGTGGTGGTTCCTCTTGAGGGTCTGCCTGCTGCTGCGCGTCTTACTGCGGGGATGTGGTATGTGGTGTAGTAGCCTTTGATATGGGGTGGATCGATGAGGAAGGTTTCTTGGAGAAGTGCGACGTCAATTTTCTCTCTTTTTAAGGTGTTGCCAAGAAGAGCCATCTTGGATTTCAGTCCGGCACAGTTCCAGGAGAGAATGGTTAAAGAGTTGTTAGTGGAACGGGGATGGGAGTGCGGGCTGGTGGGGGCATTATTGTGTACCTCCATTTTGAGCTGTCAGGGCGGCACAAAAAGAAGCTGGTGTTTTGACGCTCTTAAAATCCGCGCATGCGCAGAAGCCACGACCGGGCGCTGAAACTGACCGGGCGCTGAAACCGCCACCCCGTAATCGATTAACACGACCCGGGCGACTCGGGTCACCCGAGTATTCAGAATTCAAATAGAACACCCCGAGTGGAGTCGACAAATACACGTGCCGTGTGCAAAACAACCCGACCCCAGTCAACACCACCTCTTGGCTGGGGTTTGTAAGGAGCGATGACGTCATATTTGCGCTGGTACCATCCTGCAGGATAACAGCCACCGGTACCAGTCATGCATATTTTTTTGGGGTAATAACATAGATTAATTAAATGGAAATATCACAAACTATGCCATCCCATTTTTGTCACCCCTAGCATGGAGAAGCGTATTCGATTATTTGACCCGAGTCAGCAGGATGTGCACATGCGCCAAAAAGTGGCTCGGGTGACCAGAGTCGATTAATCGATTACGCCCCCCGACGGCTGAGTAGCATCAGGCGCACGCCAGCATGCGCCGTCCAATAAGGTACAGTCTTCAAATGGCTTCGGGGGTGGTCATGCTAAGCCAATCAGAGCTGGTCTTTCGTCACTGTTTTGATTGCAAATGGCTGCTTGAACCTAATATTAGCCAAAATTGATGCTGTGGGTATGGATATTCACCATTCCTCGAATCAATAATCACCACATTTTTCACATCATTTCATAGAAAGGTAACTAATGTTCCTAATATGTTGTCATCTATGGCTGAAAACGGCATCAGGAGCATCAGAAGAAAGGCGTACGACCGTTTATTTTGTGGATACGCGCAGTGCAAAACGTCGATTTTATTCAAAATTAATAGAAATGCAGAACCCTAACCATATAAATTTAATATAATGTATTCAGTGAATATGTTTTCTATATCTGTACCAGGCGGTTTGTTTCTAGATGGTGTGGTTTTAGAGATATTTCACTTTTTCTCTATGAAGATTGCTCATGGCCATTGACAATGCATTGAGTTTGCCGATATGCGCAGTGCAACGCGTCGATTTTATTCAAAATTACTAGAAATGCAGAATCCTAACCTTATAAATTTAATAACTTTTGTTGGATATGTTTTCTGTATATCTGCCAACAGTTGTTCTAGGTGGTGTAGTTTTAGAGATATTTCACTTTTTCTGTATGAAGATTGCTCACGGCCATTGACAATGCATTGAGTTTGCCGATACGTGCAGTGCAACACGTCGATTTTATTCAAAAATAATAGAAATGCAGAACCCATACCTTATGATACGTGGCGAAGGAGGAGACGAAGGCAGGATTTGGGAAACCACACTTTATTCAACAGGAGATGCAGATAACATATAAAGTGTGAGAGTCAATGGCAATATGAGTATAGTATAAGGGTAATCAATAATGTCTTAAGGTATAGTATATATAATCAATAATGAGTAAGAGTAGATAAGGTATGTACAAGGTGAAGGTTATAGTTGGGAGGGAGTGTCAAATGTCAGTGGGAAGGGAGGTGCCCCGAAGAGCCCTCCAATATGGAGGCGAGGGCTCGAGGGGCGCCTGAGGCGGCAAGGCGAGGGATGTAGGCGTGGACGGCATCTGAGGTCCAGGTCCCTTGGGCCATTATGTCGGCGAGGGGGACGCCAGCCCTATGGCATGCCTGGGCCGCGCCCCGGGGGAGGCTGTGAAGGGGGGTTGGGGGAGTGGGGGGGGGGGGGAGGAGGTGCGGGAGGGGTGGGCGAGTGGGAGGGCGAAGGCGTCGGGGGGGGGGGGGGGGGGGGGGGGGGGGCGGAGGTCGGGGAGGCGGCCGATGTAGGCAGTATCTCCGGGGCCGCAGGTGCGGTTAGTGCGGGTGCGGGGGGGGGGTGGCGGCGGAGATGTGAGGGTCGGCGTGATGGGAGCCATCTGGGCCAGCCGGATAAGGGAGAGGTTTGCGGGGGGGGGGGGGGGGGGGTGATGGGAACCATCTGGGGCGGCATGAGATGTGAGGGGGATTACGTGGTGGCGGTTGGCGCGGGCACTGCGGCGGCGTCTGCTGCGGCGGTGTTTATGGAGGGAATTAGGGGTGGTGTCGGGTGTTGGTGGCTGGGTGTTATGGTGGAGGGGCGCCCTGCGGCGGACTCCCGGTTGCCGGCGGGTTACTGGTCTTTGGACTTCCGGTGTGTGGTCTGGGGTTTCTGGGCTGTCAGGGTGGTTGGGGGCGGGGGGGGTGGGAGGGGAGGGGGTGGGTGCGGCGTGGGTGCTGGGTGTGGTGGAGGGGGCGGGGATGGGGGCCGCGTCGCCGCCGCCGGACTAAAAACCGCCAAGGTGATCGCGGGGGCGGCTGAGGCGCGGTCGCGGGTCCGTTTTGTGAAGCAAACGGCCTCGCTGTGGACGGTTAGGATGTGGCGAACGTTGGCGCAGTATGCGCATGCGTGCCTCCTCCTCGCGCCCTGGTCGCCGTGCGCCTCTCCGGGGGGGTGCGAGGTCGCACGAGGCGGGGTCCCTGTTCCAAGCGGGGCAGGGCATCCCGTATGCTTCGCAGGTGTAGGGTGCGCGGAGGTCGGCGTGGGTGGGGTGGGGTTGTGTGGGGAGGGAGGCGAGGCGGGCGGGGGCGCGTGTGGGGGGAGCTCTGGCTCCGCCCCCGGAGGCAGTCGCGGGGGCGGTGATGACGTCCATGCGGACTGAGTTTATGGCGACCGGGTCGAGCCACCCATCCGGTAGCCATCCGTCGGCGATCCAAGCGAATATGGTCTCGGAGTATCGCCGTACGGTCGGCCAGGGATGGGTCACACAATCTCAGAGGACGGTCATGTTGTGGTGGAGTAGTCCGGGGAGGGAGTCCGAGGGGAAGGCAGGGTGTGACTCTAGCATCCGGAGCGCGAGGTTGTACTCCTCCATGGTGGCCTCGCCGCGCTTTAGGGCCTTCCCCTCGGCACCCCTCTCAATTAGGTCATGAGGGAAAAGGTATCCGGAGGGCATACCTTTCCGGCATCCGGTGTTCTGCGCCTCGGCGGACTCCAGTATCTCCCGGACCGTGTCGGCCGCGGATGCGGGGGAGCGGTCGGGGGCGGAGTGGGCGACAGCAGGGAGGCGAGCTGCGGAGGCGGCCTGCTGGGTGGTGTAGAGCCCGCGCCTCATGTAGCGCTGGTAGGTGGGGTGAACGTCCTGGGCCGGGGTCGCGGGGGCGGGGAGGAGGCGCGGGTGCGTGGGGTATGCAGCCCCTCCGCCCCCGGTGGTGAGTTCCTGTAGGAGGTCGGCGAGGCGGTCCGTGATGGACGCAGGTGATGAGGCCGGCGCCCGAGGTGGGGGGGCGCCGGTGGGTTCCCGGATGGGTGATGCCCGAGGTGGGGCGAGCGTGATGGATTCCACGAGGGCTGTGAGGTGATCAATGGCGCCCGTCTGGGTTTGCATTGCCGCGGCCTGAGCGTCCATGCGGGTGTCCACCGCGCTTGCCCATGAGGTGGCCTCCGACTGGAGGCTGGGGGCGGTAGATGTCGCGGAGGCAGCATCGTGTGAGGCGGCGGAGGCGCTCCTGCCTCGATGTGATCCTCGACTTAGGAGCGTGGAAGCGGCCGGTTATAAGGCCGCAAGTGGGAGGGGGGGGGGGGGTTACGTCATAGTGCAACGGTTAGGGCAGGAGGGCGATAGAGGGGGGGGGTCCTCCTCCCCCGCCACGAATCACACGAATCAAAAAACAAACAATTCTCGCCGTGAATATGGCCTATGCTGCCGACACGGCGTAAAGAAACCACCAATCAATCAATCAATCGAATCACACGCAATGCAAGCATTACGACCAAATTTAATATAATCTTTTCATTGGATATCTTTTCTAGATATGGGCTATATGTGTCTCTAAGTGGTGTAGTTTTAGAGATATTTCACATTTTCTGTATAAAGATTGCTCATAGTCGTTGGGTTTGCAGTGTGACTGTGTAGTCCTGTAGCCTAACTGCATGCGCACTGACCTAAATACCCATGCTGACATCATGAAATAGGTCTATATGTCAGTGGCTAAGCGTACTCGCCCGTATTCGTAGATTCGAAGTCTAGGCGTACGAGGCATGCACCGTCGTTCCTCACGTATCTTTAGCAGTGTCTACGCATAGGTGACCATATTGTAAGCGTACATGTGCATGTTATTTTGCGCATATTTATGAATAGGTTTATTAACAGTAATAGCACATTCTCAATTTATTGACAGTAATAACACATTTTCGGAGTTAATGACTTTCCAGTTGCCTCAACTGACGTCCAGTATTATTTAACAAAGCATGTTCCTCGTTATTCGTGCAAATTCTATGCATTTTGAAATACATAGCACACCAACATTGCCTGTGGCTTTACCTATTTTAATTAGGCCTTTGCTTTTTTAATTATTGCTCATGACCATTGACAATGCATTGAGTTTGCAGATACGCACAGTTCATAACATCAATTTTATTCAAAATTAATAGAAACTCAGAAGCCTAACCATATAAATTTAATATAGTCTGTTTATTGAATATGTTTTCTCTCTGTGTTCCAAACGGTTTGTTTCTAAGTGGTGTAATTTTAGAGATATTTCACTTTTTCTATATGAAGATTGCTCACGGCCATTGACAATGCATTGACCCATTGAGTTTGCCGATATGTGCAGGTCAAAACATCAATTTTATTCAAAATTAATAGAAATTCATAACCCTAACCTTATCAATTTAATATAATCTGTTTGTTGAATATGTTTTCTATATGTGTTTCAAGCGGTTTGTTTCTAGGTGGTGTCCCTCTCCCTCTCTTACTGTGCATCCACTGAAAACGGCGTCAGGAGCAAAATAAAGGCGTACGACCATTTATTTTGCCGATACGCGCAGTGCAAAACATGTTTACCAACAAGATTATATTAAGCCCTGTTTACAAAGGGCGAGTTAAGCCGCGTCATATACATCGCCTAGTCTAGTTTGGCTTACATTCAATTCAATTCAATTCAATTCTTTTATTTTAACTCTCTGCAAGGTATGTTTACAATAAATTGAGGTGATACAATAAATGCATACAAATTCCTTACAGACAGAAAGGATCCCAGAAAAGCGATGCTTATCTAGCTGGTCTCCATGATGTGAATGAATAAGTGATGACAATAACAAATTATTAAACCTAAGCTACATTTTTAACTAATGATTATGATGAGCTACTGATGCGTCTCTTCACAGTTAGTAAGAAACAAAGTAATGATAGGAATATTATATGGATATTGTGTCATGGATTCATGTACTTACATGCAGTATCAGTAGTTATTTTGCATGTATGTTAATAGGGGTATTATATATATTCTTTACTGGTAATCGATTTAGTATGCATTGAGATAGCTTATCTTTAGTTTTTTACAGAAGTTTTTCAAAGATTGAAGGTTTCTAATCTCTACTGGTATTGAGTTCCAGATATTGGTTCCTTGGTTTTCAGTTGTTATTTTGCCATATTTGTTTCTAGTGTGTTTGTGATGTATGTTATTTATCTGTCGTGTGTTATGGGAATGGACCTGATTGTTTTCTTTGAAGAGATTATCAAATATTTCAGGGAGGAGGCCATTCTTTTGCTTGTAAACAAATTTTGCAATGTATATTTTATAAATGTCAGTTACCATAAGTAAGTCCAGGTCTTTATGAAGTGATTTAGTTGGGGTGAGATAGTCTTTGCTATACAGTATTTTCAAGGCTCTGTTTTGTTGTGTCTGTATCTTTTTTAGGGTTGATGATTTGGCTCTCCCATACACCTCTATACCATACTGGATTTTGGAGTAAACGTATGCATAGTATAGTAATTTTTTATTTTCCTCATGTACCCGTCGTCTGATTATTTTAAATGAGTTAGCCGTTTTAATTATTGAATTATTTAAGTCATCAATATGTTCATCCCAGTTGAGGTTCTCATCTAGAATTATACCTAGGTATTTCACAGAAGGGACTCTCTTTATTGTGTTATTGTTTATCTTTATGTTGTTTAGGTAATCAGGAATGGTTGTACTTCTGCTTTTAAATATTGTGTAGCATGTTTTGTTCAGGTTTACTGTTAATTTGTTATCATTGCACCATGTAAATATGTCTGAAAGGAATGTTTTAATTGAATGTTTTAGTTGTTTGGGTGAATTTGAGGTTATGAAGCCGTTGGTATCATCTGCAAATAACCTTGTTTTGACATCTTGTTTTGTACAGTTGACTATATCATTTGTGTAGATCAAAAATAGGAGAGGTCCCAGGACAGAACCTTGGGGGACACCATTGCTGATTGAGTTTAGCTTGGATCGTTTACCGTTTATGTATGTAAATTGCTTTCTATTGCTTAGGTAACTCTCAAACCATTTAAGTCCCTGGCCTCGAATTCCGTTGTGCCTAAGTTTTGAGAGTAGGATGTCATGGTCTACGGTATCAAATGCTTTGCTCAGGTCTAAGTAGACTCCTGCAACATGTTTCCCATTTTCAAGGTCTTGTAGTATGTTGTCTAAGATTTCAGTCAGAGCCATTATTGCTGAGTGATTCTCTCTAAATCCAAATTGGTATTTGTATAATATTTTGTATTTGTTAAGAAATTGGTAAACTCTTTTGTACATTAGTTTTTCCATTAATTTGTTTAGGGTACTGAGTAGGCTGATTGGCCTGTAGTTATCAACTAGGTATTTCTCATTTTTCTTATGGATGGGTATTACTTTTGCAACTTTGAGATTTTCAGGAACAGTAGCATTTGCAAATGATAGGTTTATTATGTGGGAGATAGATGGTGCGAGTAGAGTGTCACACTCTTTGATTATTTTTGGCGAGATATTGTCATGTCCGCTTGACTTATTAGGATTTAGTTTCTTTATTTCTTCTAGGGTTTCTTGTTCATTGGTGGGACTAAGAAAAAAACTATGTGAATTTGGGTGTTTAAGATATTGCTTGTGTGCTATGCTATTACTGGTGTGTTTTGCTGCAAGTTTTTCACCAATTGAACAGAAGTGTTCATTTAATGTGCTGGCGATATCTTCATTGTTTGTCATTGTTTTATTGTTATAGATTAGCTTGTCAATTTGATTTTTCATTTTTGCTTTATGTGGGTTGATGATGTCTCCAAAGATTTTCCAGAGCGTATAAAGGTTTTGCTTCTCGTTACTGACTAGTTCTTTATAGTAGCCTTCCTCTGCTGATCGTAGACAAGTGATTAGTATATTCTTATATTTTGTGTGTTTTATTCGGTTTTCAGCTGTTGGGTTGAGTTTGTATGTTTTGAAGTATCTATCTTTTACTGCTATACAAGTTTTAAGGCTTGATGTGATCCATCTTTTATCTTTTGCTCTTTGTCTTGATAGTTTTGTTAGTGGGAAAGCTGCATTAAATGCTGTGTTATAAATCTGGTAGAAGATGGTTAGGGCTTTGTTTACTTCAGTTGCTTTGTAGTATTCTTTCCAGTCTGAGGTTTCAATAAGGTCTTTGAATTTAGCCATGCTTTTCTCCCCAAATATTCTAATGATGGGTCTGTCCTGTTTTTTAATGGGGTTGTGAGATTGAATTGTTATAAAGTTGGGTAGATGGTCAGTGATATCGCAGTAAATATTTCCTGTGGATATATTCTGATTACTTTTTATTACATTGGCATTTATTAGTATATGATCAATAAGTGAAATTTGGTAGTCTACTATTCTGGTTGGTAATGTGATGGTGGGGATGAAGTTTTGCTCAAGTACTGTTCTAAAGAAGTTATTGACATGGTTATTCTGTTTTATTTTTAGTCCATCAATGTTTAGGTCCCCTGTTATTATGCACTTTTTGTTTTCCAAATTAATTTTCTTCATGTTGTTTTCAAGTTGTTCAGTGAAGTGTTTGAGGCATTCAACACTACTGCCTGGGTGTTTATAGATGACCCCTATTATGTAGTCATCCTTTTTATTTGGAAAGTTAGTTTCAAGCCATATGTTTTCTATTTCTAAGTTTTGGTTATTGATCTGTTGGGGCTCGATGATTAGGTCATCTCTGTCAATTACTTTATATATATTCTTGTATATTAGGCCTACTCCTCCTCTAGAGAGTCTAGGTGATTTGTGTTTAAATTCATATCCAAGTTTGTTCAGTTCCTTTTCTCTATTTAGTATGTTTTTGGTTCCTATTTCAGAGAGTGCTATCAGATCTAAGTTATCACCTAGTGATGCGATTAATGCTAGAAGTTCCCCAAAGTGAAGGTCTAAACTCCTGATATTATGATGAATTAGTTTGAAACTGTTTTCTGGCTTGTTATTCCTGTTTATCTTACAAAGCTCTTCACAGGTATAATATTTGCAGTTGTTTGTTAGTAAGTTGTCAGGCACCAGTGAATTAATATAGTTAAGAAATTTGTTGTCGTTTAGGCAGGACTTAATGTAACTTTCAGCAGTTTCAAGTGTTGTGTGCAATTCAACATTTGTGATGTTACTAAATGGTAGGATTGAGAGGGTTGTACTGTTTTTAGACATGTGTGGGTTTTGCATGGACTTTCCTAAAAGGAACTTTCTGGTGTTGGTGGTTGTAACCATTAGCTTTAAGAATATTCTAGGTACTTGTGTACACAATGGGTTTTGCAGGTTACCAGGTGTGTAATCTACCAGGTGCTAGTTGAGTTGTTCAGCGTCTACATACAATAGATGACTACAATCACATACAGTGAACTCAGGCTACAATATTTTACGGTAGTATACAATTGACTACAAGCGTGTGCAATGAGTTAATAATTACGATAACATACAATGAGTCACAATAGCATACAGTGAATCAAGATGACATTAGACAAGGGTTCATACAAATGCAAACACAATTGAGTAAGGGTTCATGAGATGATGTTCAGACTCAGGATCCAATAGTATATGATGATCCAAGTTCTCTGAGTAAAATAATCTAAAATGGTTCAAGAATACTCTTGACTAAATGTTTGTAGAATGAGATTCAGTCTGACAGATTATTAGTCTCTGCCTATCTGAGTTAGGCTGTATGTCATTAATTAGCAAATGACAAATGTTCACAGCAGTAGATGCTATGGGTAGTGCAATATGCAATGTTACGCGTTTGTTGATCATGGCCTTGTTTAGTTGTCAAATTTGGGGGGGTGATTCTTTATATGGTTCTGGGTTGTTACTTGTATTATTTCTTTGTTATCATTAGGACTAGATTGTGAATATGCAATGTTATGTGCTAAGTTTATATGGTATGCATTATGATATACTAGGTTTAATTTCATTTTGACCAACTAGGGTTTCAGTTTTATAGTCTTGTTGTGTTGTATTTGGGTGCATGATATAATGTCTCTTTAACTTGAGCCTCGCTTACTTGAGACCTAGCATTTGTGTCAATGGGTGGGAAGTCATGATCGTACCTGTCACGTTTACCTAAGTTATGGTTATTGTTTCTTATGATATTCTGGTACCGTTCTTGATCATGTGTTCTTGGTCTTCCCACTGAGCTACTGTTTGAGCTGGAGAATTTACTTCTCCAAGGTTCTACTGCATATCTGAGGTTGGAGGCTAGCAGTTTAGTCCCATTTTCAGTTAGGTGGTATCCGTCTGATGCAAGTAGGCCCTGCTTGGCTCTGCCATTTCTTTGTATGTTGTCATGGTGACACAGCTGGATCTTGGGATCGTTTTGGTATTTACCCTTGATCATTGAGTTGACTTTGTACATCTTTTCTTTAAGTTGATCTTCTCTCGGGGTTCCAAGGGATATCACTATGTTGGACTTGGGATATGATATTTTAGCCTGGGTGATAGACTCAGTCATGTCAGTCACACACTGCACTTCTGACTTATGTTTGATGTCATTTGTCAATTGATGTATCACAACACATTTGTTATCATTGTGATTCTTGGCATTATCAGACTTGAGCCACTCAGTCACGTTGGGTAAGGTGTATAGCTGAACCTTTTCCAGTTTTGACTTTGTGGAGAATCTATCTGGCTCTATTTTGTCACATTGGGAGTTTCCGAGTAGGAGGATCTTCCCTGGGTGGGCTGCTGGAGGCTGGGGTCTTGAAGACTGCAGCATTTTGGGAGCTGTTTGTTGAGAGCTCTTCGGCCAAGGTGTATTGAAGTATGGGCCATCACGGACATCCATGAGGATTCTACCAAATTCATTCCTGCCGTCTTGGTTGGCTCCTTCGCCCCAGTACTTTATGGGCGTTGCTTCCAGGAGGTATTTCCCTTTAGTGGCCATTAGCATGTCCCTTATATCTGGGTTGCACTCAAGTTTCGCCAGTGTTATATTGAATAAGATGTTCCTTTTTTTTCTATCCCATTCCCCATATGTCTTCAGCTTGTTCTTGGCTATATTTCTGGCACTTTTTGCATCGGGGGCTTCTCTGATTTCTTTAGCCACATTAGGTTGTCCGATATCTTCTGCCTTGATGTTCTGGTAATGCTTTTCACTACTGTCAAGAGTTAGCCCATTGAACTCAACTTTACATTTGTGGAAGTTGGAGAATTCCTCATATGGATGACCGTGGCTACTAAATCGGATGGTTCCATTGTAGTGTCTTTCTTCAATTTGTATTTTTGTGGGTCTGTTTGTGGGCTCTCTGACTTGGTGGTAGGCTGTATCATTTGTGGGTGTTGGAAGTTGGTTGCTGTGGGTGTTTGACGTTGAGTGGTTGCTGTGGGTGTTTGACGTTGAGTGTTGATTGTTGTGTGGATGTCGATTGCTGTGTGTATTTGCCATATTACAGATTGACTGTGTCAGCCTGTCATTGACCTGACACAGTCTGTCCACTTGAGCTTGACACAGCTCAAGCTGTTTTTCTGTTGCCAGTCTCAAACGTTCCTCAGCAGCGATTTCTTTTCTGGATGAATCCTCTTTCCAGTGAATTTCCTTTTGTAGTAGGGAGATATGGTTTTCCATGAGCTGGAGGTTTAGAGTGGTTTCCTTTGTGTCTGGAGCATATGTAGCGAGACTTGTAGTGTTAGTGCCTATGTCGTGGGTCTCAATATTCTCTGGCTGGGTGCTTTTGTGTGTGAACGTCAATTTGTTGTTCTGCTGTTCGTTCCTATTTGTTTGTGTTGCACTGTCTTGTTGGGTATAGTTGTTTGTTTGTGAGATCTTGTCCTGCAGGTCAGAGGTAAATGTTTGTGTACTTGTCGTTCTATGCAAGATCTTGGTGTCTGACTGATCATCTGATGGGTCCAGTGCTAACTGAATAGCCCCTGATGGTTTCTGACACTTTTGGCAGCAGTATGGGGCTTCCTCATTCAGGCACAAGAAGGTGAGGAAGTAGCTTGGGAGCTTAGTACACTTGTAGTGAGACCAGTTTTTACACCTGTTGCATTGTATTATGTTGTCCAAAGTGTTATCACTGCACTGGGGGCAACACTTATCTGGTTCTATCTCGTCACTGCTGGATAATCCTTGTATGCAATCGCTAGTGACAATTTCCTTTGGGGTGGTGGTGTCATTTTTAACTATCTTGGGTGTTGTTTCGTCAATGTTTGTTTCTTCTGGTTTGATTTCATGAAGGTTAGCTTTCATCATCATTTCCTCACTTGGTTCTGTATCAGAGTCGCTGAATTGGAGGCTAGATTCAGGATCTGTTTCAGTGTTTGACTCAAAGTTATTGTGTGTCTTGGTCACTGTGTCACTGGTTTGACAGTCATGAGCAGGGTCTCCAACTCTCTCACTGGGGGTATTAGTGTTGATTACCTCTAAGTATTGTTTTACTGGTATGCTGACATCATATGATGTATGTACCATGAGGTCCTCACTGTTTATATTACTGTCTAGTATTAGTAAGGATTCAGCTTCCTCTATGGTTTCACAGCCTTGGTGTCTGTTTCCACGGATACCTTCAGTGGACTTGCAGGCATCTGCCCAGTGTAAGAAAATGCCATTTTTTCTTCCAGTCATGACGACATAACATCCTGGATCTTTCTTTCTGCCTCTGTTTTTTTTGTTGGGCGATTTAGACATTTTTGATGGCGAGTTTGGTATATATTTGTGTAAACGCGACTTAAGGCGGATTAGGGCTGAATCGATTCAGATTATTCGCTTTATATAAACCGGGTCGCGAGGTACTTTATATTAAGCGCTTTATGAAAGTCGGTTTATAAATGATAGTATAAACGGTAGCGGTTTACTTGAGGCGGATTAATGACATCACAGTCGAGACCTGAGTTTGTTGACTTTCCGGTAAATTTGCTGTATGAACCTGCTAGCTGTGCACAGATATTTTTTTCATCATTTATTTTTAGGTTTTCAGTGCCCAGCAGAAGTTTTGACCATTCCAAACCAATACGATTCAGTCCATACATATCTAGGTTGAACCCACACTCTCACATGGCGACATCGACTAACCAAAACTGGTGCTGGTTAGTCTGGACTTGCTCATGCGCAGATATCGATTTCCGCCTTAAACCGCTCCGTGTGTAAACGCGCCACTACTTCGCTTCATATAAATCGCTTTGTCTAATTCGCTTTACAATTGCCCGTGTAAACACGGCTTTTGATTGATATGGATAGGGTTCTGGATTTCTATTAATTTTGAATAATGTTTTGCACTGCGCGTACCGGCAAACTCAAGGCATTGTCAATGGTCGTGACCAATCTTCATACAGAAAAAGTGAAATATCTCTAAAACTACACCACCTAGAAACAAATCACTTGGTAGACATATAGAAAACATGTATATCGGAAAGATTATATTAAATTTATGAGGTTAGTGACTATAGTGACAGTATGAGGCAGCGATTTGTGGCGATCGGCGATGGTTTGAATTGGGCTGATGTTGACACATGTGCAGACGATGCTTTGACGCATGCGCGGATGCTTTGATGCATGCGCAGAAGCGATGTTGAGAACTGAAACTGGTTGAGAACTGAAACCGCGACACCTGTCTTGTAGTTTCCGCGGTACGCCAGTTTGCGAGGGACACTAAAGCCGTGTTCACACGGGCAATGTAAATCGATTCGTAGAAAGCGACTTGCCTAGTTCGCCTCACATTTCGCGTGTGAACGCACGTCTGAGGCGGATTAGGGCTGATTCGACTCACGTGATGCGCATCGTGTAGACCACCTCAGCGAGGTAGTCTACGTGAATCGATTCCTGTGATGCGGATAATTTTGCCCGTGTGGACGCTCTGAGGCGGATTAAGCACCTCACACGCATGCGCAGTCGACACCTCAGGTTGTTGACTTTCCGGTCGATCAAAAGCGCATATTATATAATTTAATTAATGAAACCGCTATCTAAGCACAGATATTTTTTTCATCATTTATTTGTATGGTTTCACTGCCCAGCAGAAGTTTTGACCGTTCCAAACCAATACGATTCAGTAATTACATATCTAGGTCGAACCCACACTCTCTGGTGCCAGCATCGTCGAACCCAAAATGGCGCTGGTTAGCCTGGACTTGCTCATGCGCAGCATTCGATTTCCGGCCTCAGTACTGCCCGTGTGAACGGGCGCTAATTCGCCTCACCTGATTCGATTTGCCTGATTCGCCTCACATTTTGCCCGTGTGAACAAGGCTATACATTCAAATTCATTGTCAATGGCCGTGAGCAAATCTTCATACAGAAAAAGTCAAATATCTCTCAAATTACACAACCTAGAAGCAACCCACTTGGAACACATATAGAAAACATATTCAATGAATAGATTATATTAAATTTATAAGGTTAGGCTTCTGCACTTCTATTAATTTTGAATAAAACTAATGTTTTGCACTACGCGAACCGTCAAACTCAAGGCATTGTCAATGGTTGTGAGCAATCTTCATACAGAAAATACAGCAAAAGTGAAATACCTCTAAAACCACACCACCTAGAAACAAATCGCTTGGTACACATATAGAAAACATCTTTACCAAAAACATTGTGCATGTTATAAGTAACATGGGTAATTTATGGGGTTGAGACCTCCCCCCGCCCGTACTTAATCCGCCAGAAGTGGCATGTCCCGGCCCGAGTTCCCAACGACCCGGCCCCCTCCTTTCACACTATATACTGGATTAGCTGGTTTAACTCCACCGCTGCCCCTAGCGGCATCCGACCTGACCTGACCGTTTCGAATTTCCCCCCAAATTGATCACGGGGTCCCTCCCAGCCGATCTCAAGTCACAACTCCCACACGGTGTCACTGCTGATACCGTAGATACAATCCAAGCTGAGAGAGATCGATCTGGGATAGTTGTACACATTACTTTTAAACAGTGTATAAAACACACAAAGGGGATTGAATCAACACACTGTCAAAACACGCCACTGTCTCCAAGTGGAGTCCTCTTTTATAGCTTCGTCCACGCCACACCACGCGACTCCACGTAACGTCATGCCACGCCACACCACACAAACTCCACACAGTCTACCTGTTCCTACCTGTGATGGCTTCCAATTGTGAAACGACAACGAAACTGTGAGATAAAACATTCATAAAGTCTACCTATCTACACCTGTGTTGCGACGGTCGGTCGATACAGTTTGACTGTCCATACGGATATCTTGCTATTTCGACTTTATTACACAGTGACATTGACAGCTGATACCGCCGTCCACACGTTTTCGGAACCTGAGATTAATTAATAAAGTCTACATTCGTCATAGCTCACTGTACATACATTCTTAGAAGCACTTAATTTTACCATGCCAGGTAACGTCCACGCCACATAACACCACGCCATGCCATGCAACCTCCACACAGCCTACCTGTTGCTACCTGTGTTTGCTTCCGATTGTGACACGACAACGAAACTGTGAGCTAAAACATTCATAAAAGTCTACCTATCTACACCTGTGTTGCGACGGTCGGTCGATACGGTTTGACTGTCCATACGGATATCTAGCTCAATCGGGACGTTATTATTGACATTCACAAAATAACTTTCCGGCGACACAGCTCACTGTATATACGTCTAGTAGCAATTGACTTTGACATGCCATGTAATGCCATGCCACGTAACTTCGTACACAGTCCACCTGTTGCCACCTGTGTTTACATAATATGATATAACATGCCAAACACAAGGAAGACATCGAGGAAAGCACGCAAGAATGATAGCCCCAAGCAGCGTGGGAAACCGAGGAAGGCACAGACGGAACCTGACTGCCATGGAGATACCACCGACAGCTCCCTGGATCGCCCCTCGACTAGCAAAGCACCGCCAACAACAGACACACAAGAACCGTCAACTTCAACCCAGGCGGCAGCTACAGACGATATCATCCAAGCCATCAACTCAGCTGTCAGTCGGGCCATGGCGGCCCAAATGTCAACAATCAGGACCGAACTAGTTGGTAGGATGAACGCATTCGAGCAAAACTCACACCCGAGAAGGAAATCTGCCCATCGGGACAACAACACCTCCGAGGAATCTGACAGTGACAGTGACAGTGACAGTGACGCCAAACGCCAACCCATGCCCGATAAATTGACCCGACGTCGAACTCGAGTGACAAAGGACTTTGCCGCACCCAGGACGGCCCCTGTCACCAAACACAAGACACACAAAGGCAAAGAAACCTACAGGGACGTTGCGAACCGCGAGGAACAATACCGGGACCTCTACAACTCAGCACCAGCCATGGGAGGAAACCACATGCGGTACAACGCACGCCGCAACCGTGATGACGTGGAAGACGATGACGGTCCTGACAACATATCAGAACTCTTAGCAGCAGCCGGTGCAGCACTAGGGAAGAAGAAAGGTAAAACGCCTTCGCTTCCTCATCTGTATTTAGTTAGGGGAGATGAGAGGGAAAAAATTGGCCTCAGCGAGGCGACCTGGCCTGAATATCTTGAGGCCTTGTGCACTATGCTCAGGGCACCCGAGATCCCCGACTCATGGACAGATCCGATAATCGACCACATCCACCAACCAGCTACCATGGCAAAAGACTGGCGGTGGGAAACATGCCGTCTATGGTCCGAGCAAGTGTTCTCGATGATAGAAGATTGCCGGCTGCCGAATGGATGGCTGGATCAATACGCGGTGAAAGATGTCCAACGGGACGTCAGGGCAGTGGGAGTCCCATTCCAATCAGGAACAGCAATCGCCGCACCTACAACACCGGTCAGGCAGCTGGCTGCACTGGTGGATCGAACGAGAACCGACAGGACTTCAACCGTGATACAGATGGGAAACCACGTCACCCATGGAACTGGGGAAACGATTGCGGTTTCACCTCAACGCATGGACAGCTGCCAGACAAAAAGGCACACGTGTGCGCATGGTGCGCGAATAAGTACGGCCAGGCAAACATGCACAAGGAGAAGGAATGCATGAACAAGAAACGTTTCAACGAGAGGAAAGCAACACAGACAGCCTCATCATCCGCACAACAAACCACCCAGGGTCTTTGAGTGGTGGCTCCCCGTGCACCACCTACCTAACAAACGAGGAGCCTGATGTGCCCGAGCAAAGCAAAACCGGCTACAACATCTCTCACCCGGTAGGCGAAGACGCACACTGTGGCACATCCACTGCCACCCGAGCCCGTGCCAATAACTGTAGCCCACCGGCAGAAGTGACCGCTCAGGCCCACTATACCCAGAGAAAGGAACCCGACCAGGCTCTAAAAGGCGCAGACAAAGGCCCGAGGTGTGTTACTAAGAGACGAAGTGATGATCGTAGTGACAATCACTCGACTAACAGCATTGACGGTGTCTGGGCTCATGCCAGACACGATGCCGCTCAACCCTCACGTAAAGAAAACAGCTTCCATGAAGTTATGACAAGTGGCGCCACAGGCGCGCCAAATGCAAAATGGCCACCAACTGAAATCGCTGCTGGGGCCAGCCAACCGATAGCCATCACACACGATGGCGCCACCGGTGACAACAACAATGAGCAAACAATAAACGACACAGGCGATGACGCCTACATCGCAAGCATGAACTCATGCCCACCGCTAACCCCCATGGACTATAGGCCGACCCTAAACGAGATATGGCCACATCCACGCATTCATCTATGGGAAAAGCACCACGAATACCTTGCAATATATCAGCAGGTGAGAGCTACCGCACTACCCAACTACATCAGGGCACGGATACCTATCCCCTCTGGCCTCATCATTAATGCCTGGAGAAACCTTCTAGCAGACTATCATGATAGCCAAGTCGTGGAGTTTCTTGAATATGGCTGGCCCGCAGACTACGCGGCACCTAACCACCCAAAGCCCTCCAGCACCAATCACACTGATGACATAGTTCAGACCGACATCATGAGGTGGTACATAGCAACTGAAATAGACCACGGAGCCATGCTAGGCCCCTTTGCAGACCCCCCCTTCCACCCTTGGTCTCAGACGAGCCCACTGATGACCCGGCCCAAGAAGAACTCCACCAACAGGCGCATCATCGTGGATCTCAGCTGGCCACACGCCACAAGTGTCAATGACGGCATCGCCAGGGGCTTCTACCAGGGGAACCCCAGCGCATACAGCCTTCCCAACATTATGGACGCAGCAGATGAGGTAGCCCGACTCGGCACAGGCTGCTACCTTTGGTGCGCAGACCTCGCATGTGCATATCGCCAGCTCCGCACCTGCCCCCTTTCTACACCTCTACTCGGCATAACCCTGGACAGTGCATACTACACCGACATTGCACCACCATTCGGATGCCGCACCTCATCGATTGCATGCACCAGGACTACTAACGCAGTGGTCTACCTCCTGAGAAAAAAGGGACACCATGTGCACTGCTATCTGGACGACTTCGTGGGTGTGGCCCCCAACCGCAAGGAAGCAGACGAGGCATACAGAGACCTCATCCAACTCGCCGAACAGCTTGGCCTCAAACTCTCCGCCAAAAAAATGCCACCCACCAGCAAAAACAGTGGAATGGCTTGGTTTCCACATATCGGCAGACGACATGAGAGTCACAATCCCTCGTGGAAAGCTTGAAGAAACAATCAATGAATGCAAGAACTGGATATACAAGAACACCGCCTCCAGAAAGGACATCCAGCGCCTAGTCGGCAGACTACACCACATTGCCAAATGCGTGGTCCTGCCCAGGCATTTCATGTCGTGTATATTCGAAGCATTACGACAAACCCCCAATACTGGACGGCACCATGTACCAGATGGACTGAAGGACGATGTGATGTGGTTCCTCGACTTCGCAACCAGGTCAAACGGCCTTGTCCTCCTAAGGACAGGACCCAAGACGCAATGGACAATAGAATGTGACTCATCCCTCATCGAGGGTGGCACTTTCTCCCAGAGCCATTTTTACAGAAGATCATACCCTGACAGTATCAAGGCCAAACACACCAACATCGCCAACTTGGAGGCTATAAACCTGGTCGTCGCCATGAGGGCATTGGCTCCGCCACACCCAGAGCGTTACATTATTATCATCAATACAGATAATTCTGCCAGCAAACAAGTCCTCGAATCCGGTGGAGGTAGAGATCCTACACTAACCGCCTGTGCTAGGGAGATATGGCTCTTCGCGGCAACCAATGGATGCGACATTGAGATGCGGCACAAACCCGGCAAAGACCTTATTCTAGCGGATGCCCTGAGCAGGAGAGCCTTTGACACAGATGCTAGAGTCAGGGCAGGTCGCCTCACTAGAGAGATGGATATTTCTGAAATTGAAGTCTCTTTTGAAAACGTATTCACTCACGGTCCCTAGGCTACCCTGTGAATATCGTATTAAACTGCTCCCTCTATTCCCAGGATACCCCAACCGAACACACACAAAAATTCTGGAGGTATACTTTGCAGGTCTGGCAAAGAAGTACATCCAGTTTGCGGCCCGGCATGGCATCGACCTGCTCGCCCCCATGCAGTATGACATAATGGCTTACATACTCCACCTAAAGGATACCCTCGCATCTCCGGGAGCGGCCATGAACTACATTAGTGGGGCTAGGACATGGGTACTCATGTTCGGAGGGTCCCCGGCATCTTTCGACACATACTCAGTCTCCCTGATGAAAAAGGGTGTGGCGCGCTTGTCAAACCACACCCCCAGACCGCCCCCACCCCTTACCAGAGAGCGTGTATACAGATGAGAGGGACAACTCCCATACTACACCATGTAACAGATGCCGACTGTGGCGCTCCAAGTGGTGGTTGTTGAACAGTATATGACACAGCTGTCAAACTCAAGGCATTGTCAATGGTCGTGTGCAATCTTCCTACAGAAAACGTTAAATATCTCTAAAACTACAACACCTAGAAACAAACTGATTGGAATACACATAGGAAACATGTTTACCAACAAGATTATATTAAAGAGATATGGTTAGGGTTCTGGATTTCTATTAATTTGGAATAAAACTGACGTTTTTCACTACGCGTACGGCAAACTCAAGGCATTGTCAATGGCGGTGAGCAATCTTCCTACAGAAAACGTTAAATATCTCTAAAACTACAACACCTAGAAACAAACTGATTGGAATACACATAGGAAACATGTTTACCAACAAGATTATATTAAATTGATATGGTTAGGGTTCTGGATTTCTATTAATTTGGAATAAAACTGACGTTTTTCACTACGCGTACGGCAAACTCAAGGCATTGTCAATGGTCGTGTGCAAACTTCCTACAGAAAAAGTGAAATATCTCTAAAACTACACAAAATAGAAACAAGCCGCTTAGTACACATATAGAAAACATGTTTACCAAAAGGATTATATTAAATCGATAAGGTTAGGCTTCTGCATTTCTATTAATTTTGAATAAAAACAAATGTTTTGCACTACACGTATGGCAAACTCAAAGCTTGTTCAACACTAACCGCCAGGAACGCCACTGTAGCCTGTGTTACCGATTTTCGCGGGAGTTGTCTCTCTCATCTGTATACACGCTCTCTGCCCTTACTCCGCAGCACATCAGAGCGCTAACCCAATACCTGGTGGAAGCAGGCCCACCAGCCAGAGTACTTGTGGCGGCACTCCTCATCGGATATGCAACACTACTACGACAGGGCAACCTACTCGCAAGCGGGTCCTGAGATGACCCAGGCCACTACCTGAGGCACGCGGACATTGCCAGAACGGAAGAAGGGCTGTCAGTACTCGTCCACACCACTAAGACCAGGTGGAGGCCACACCAGGAATACTGCATCATCATCAAAAGCCTTCTGGAGTCACCATGCTGTCCCATTGCAGCCTGGGATCGATACATCACTTTCCAGCGGCCTCACCCAAGTGATCCAGCTTTCCTTTTGGTTGGTAACATCCCCCTCCGGGCACCAGTGATGCTTGCTGCCCTCCGCATGGGATTGGCAGCAATCGGTGTAAAGGCACCCACCAACTACACACTACATAGCCTTAGGAGGGGTGGGGCACAGGCCTGTGCAGTGGCTGGCAGCACAATCTCCGAGATCATGCAGCTCGGAGCATGGACGTCAGCCGCAGTCCATCACTATGTACCCAGAGCGACAATCGTGGATGGCCCCCACCCCCTCCTGTAATTGGTTCAGGGGTCGGGTCCCGCCCTCTTGTGACCTGTGAATAAGGACACTATCACTGAACCTGACTCATGTAGACATGTACATAGTGTTTGATTTCTAACCTTCTTGAATTAAAAGATAATTAACCAATATTCACCTCATGACTCCGCCTCATAAGCACATACCCATGTCATCTGGTAAAATGAATAATGGCAGACCACGGCCAGAATGGATGAATGACCAAGTCAAGCAGAAGATCAGCTTGAAACAACAGGCATAGGCAGTGAAGAGACAGTCGGGCACAGAAAGTAACAGAATTCGATATGCAAAACTATGTAACCAAGTAAAGTGGGAATGTAGGAAAGCAAAGAGAGAGCATGAGAAAAACATAGCCAAAAATGCCAAAGAGAACCCAAAACCCTTCTATAAATATGCTAGGAGTAAACTCAAAGTACATATACCAGTTGGAGATTTGAGGCGGGATGATGGGACCATTGCACAAAAGGATATCGACAAAGCTGATACGTTGAACACCAGATTCGCAAGTGTCTTCACACAAGAAGACCTGTCATATATACCAATGTTTGAGGACCGACTCTTTCGTGCCCCCCTGACCAACATAAATATTGCACCATCCGATCTGAAGAAAAAATTATACAATCTTAATGCATCTAAGGCAGCAGGTCCTGACGGAATATACCCACGCATATTGAAGGAGCTACACAATGAGCTTGTTGAACCACTTAGACACATTTTCCAAAAATCACTAAACCAAAGAAAACTTCCTCACCCATAGAAGGATGGACATGTGGCTCCCATCTTCAAAAAGGGTAACAGAAGTGATCCAGGAAACTATAGGCCAATCAGTCTAACATCTGTAGTGTGTAGGTTGCTGGAATCAATAATAAGAGATTCTATCATGGCTCATCTTGTCGAAAACAACCTCCTATCAACACAGCAGCATGGCTTTGTGCAAGGAAGATCTTGTATGACCCAACTACTGGCATGTATGGATGAGTGGACCCGCGTTATTGATGACTTTGGAGATCTGGATGCTATTTATCTAGATTTCCAAAAAGCATTCGACACTGTTCCACACCAGCGACTGCTAAAAAAACTGCATGGCTATGGCATAAGAGGAGATGTCCTACACTGGATAAAGGATTTTCTGAGCAACAGAAGACAGCGAGGCATTGTAAATGGCAAACCATCAGGATGGTGCTCGGTGAAAAGCGGAATACCTCAGGGCAGCGTGCTTGGACCAGTCTTATTTGTGATATATATCAATGACTTACCAGAGGTTGTACATTCTATGGTCCAAATGTTTGCTGATGATACCAAAGTATTCCGCCGTATGGAGAAAGGTAGTGACTCACGGGACTTGCAGAAGGACCTCAACAACATGCAGAAGTGGTCAAGTGATTGGCAGCTGAAGTTTAATGCTTCAAAATGCAAAGTGATGCAGTTAGGGGGCAAAAACAGCAAGCACATCTATGTAATGAACGATGGTGTGAATAATGTTCCGCTCTCCGAAACAATGATAGAAAAGGACTTGGGTGTCAAGGTGGACAACAATCTGACATTCAGCGACCACATCCAGGAAGCCGCCAACAGAGCTAATGGAATACTGGCTATCGTTCGAAGATTGTACACATATCTAGACGAGGATGTTGTACGCAGACTGTACAAATCCCTTGCACGTCCACTTTTGAAATATGGAAATGTTGTGTGGTCACCACTCTACAGGAAGGATGCTGAGTCAATCGAGAGGATCCAAAGAAGGGCAACGAAGCTTGTACATGGATTCGATGCAATACCCTATGAACAACGTATGCATCATTTGAAGATCCCAAGCATGTACTACAGACGGGCCCGGGGGGATATGATTGAAGTATTCAAATATCTCCATGGCATCTACAAGACAGGCAGCCCCCTTATCAGAGACTCCAACACCAGGACCAGAGGGCACTCCCTGAAGCTGAGGAAGCGGTACTCCAGACTGGACCTGCGACACAACTATTTCGGCTTTAGGGTGGTTGACCTGTGGAATGACCTGCCGGAGAGTGTCATAGCAGCAGAGTCGGTGAACTGTTTTAAGTCCCGACTGGATGCATACTGGTCAAGCATTACATATATCTTGGAGCCAGTGACAGTTGCTACGATCGACCACATCTGAAGAACTGTCTTCATTTCTATTAATTAAGAGCGACTAACAGGTCCAAGGCCTATTATAGCTGTATCCTATTGATTGATTGATAAGGTTAGTGACGATGCTGTTCGATTCTGATGCATACGCAGAAGCGATGTGTCCCTCGCAAACTGTTGTGCCACTGAAAGTGCAACAGCGGTGTCGCAGTTTCAGTTCTCCACCAGTTTCAGTTCTCCACATCGCTTCTGCACATGCGTCAAAATCGAACAGCATCATCAAGGCATTGTCAATGGTCGTGAGCAATCTTCATACAGAAAAAGTGGAATATCTCTAAAACCACACCACCTAGAAAAAAATCGCTTGGTACATATATACAAAACATGTTTACCAAAAAGATTATATTAAATTTATATGGATTTCTATTAATTTTGAATAATGTCTTGCACTACGTGTACCAGCAAACTCAAGCAAGGCATTGTCAATGGTCGTGAGCAATCTTCATACAGAAAAAGTGAAATATCTCTAAAACCACACCACCTAGAAACAAATCGATTGTTAGACATATATTTCAATTCAATTCAATTCTTTATTTCAGACTCAGGATTATGGTAGTTACATAATTTGGTCCATAGCAGGTAGATATAAAAATTAATGTGAATAGGATATAAGTAATAGTATGAATCATCATCATCATGCGGTCGGTCGCGATGCAACAAAGACTGCTTTCATTACTTGACTGCCGCTCTCCATTTCATTTCATTTCATGAAAGTTCTCTGTGGCGGAGTGGTTAGAGTGTCTGACTTTTTTCTAGGTCAGACTCCTAATCTGAGGGTCAGCGGTTCGATTCCCCGTGCCCCCAGCTCTGCCAATTTGGATTTCCACTGCTGTGTATAACTTACAGCGTCATCAAAGGCCGGTTGCTCTCATACCATGTCTATGTGGTGTGGGAGGTTAAAAATCCCTTGGGTCGGTAAAAGTGTAGGCTCGGGCTTTCTATCGACCAGCAGTGGAATGAGGAAGACCAGTCGTCTATGACTGAAATTTCCCCTGCTTAAACAACTAATGAACAACAACAACAAAAAAGAAGAAAAAAAAGCTGCCTGCAAAAGTGTTGAAGTACTGCTGGCTTTTGCAAGTTACCAGCCCGACTCGGGGAGCAAATAGAGGTTTCACACCGACAAGAACATGTCAAGACAAGTGCAAAACTATTTGTCCCTGCAGTGGCTGGTCGGGAGATGTTGGGAGTTCCATACATCAACCGCCCTTAATGCTGCCACAGTGACATGGTTTTCTGATTAGGGTTTGCTCCCTTAGCCTTCGGTTCTGTCAAGAACCTGTACCACAAGGCAGTGGTTTACAACTCTGCAGGGCAGGGGCGTCAAACTCCCTGAGGTATTGCAATACCTGCATACCATAGTATGAATACTACCATACTAACCAATATCAAAATGTTGGTCTATATACAGTAGTTTGTACCAATGCCTCCATATGGCAGACGTAAATCTGAGTTCACTCTCTTCTATTTTTACAAGTCCCTGTATTATAAAATTTTCTGACTTGTCAAGTCTAGTAATAAATTTGAATATTAGATTCCTGATAACAGCCTGAAAGGCTGGCACATCAATATTGGCAAACAGCTGACTAGCACTGTGATACCTAGGTAGCTGGAGTAATAACCTCATAATGTCATTATATGTTACATTCAGTTTTCTAATGCTATACATTCTATAGTTCCACCAAATCTGGGCAGTATACAAAGGAGTACAGAAAGTTCTAAATAAATTTACCTTCACATCAGCTGTATAGATATGAAATTTCCTGATGAGCATATTTCCCTGAGCATATAACTTGTGACACTGTCTATTAATATCTCTGCCATCTCTAAAGTCATCAGTCATAAAGTGTCCTAAGTACTTGACTTCAGTAGAGATTGACAGGGGAGCACCAGTTAACATAAAATCAGGAAAGACAGTATCCTTGTCATATTATGATTGAATGATCATTACCATACTTTTAATAGCATTGTATTTGATATCAGCTTCTATGCCATATTCAGAGCATATATTAAGTACCATTTGCAGTCCACTACTATATGGTGAGAATATTACCAAATCATCGGCATACATGAGATGATTTAGAAGTAATAATCCATTAATACATCCAGTTTTACACTGATTTAACCTTTTCGACAGGTCATCCATATAAATATTAAATAAATAAGGGGACAATATCCCTCCCTGACGTACACCATTACTGACTTGGAAGGGTTCTGACATGGCATCACCCCACCTGACTACCATTGAT
This sequence comes from Branchipolynoe longqiensis, assembly GCA_030323885.1. NCBI lineage: Eukaryota > Metazoa > Annelida > Polychaeta > Phyllodocida > Polynoidae > Branchipolynoe > Branchipolynoe longqiensis. The sequence continues at coordinate 86,334 of JASIRB010003683.1, read as the reverse complement.
TGGTCCGAATACCAAAATATTAATATCCTGATGAGATAGCCTGGAGGACCACGCTGCACTAGTTTTTCAAACAGTTTTGCATGATTCACTCTACCTTAGAGTAGGTACTCCAAAGTGATTTCTATTTTCAACAGGTCAGTATTACAAGTTATATATCTGTATAGATCTTTTAAATTGGATCTCAGTGATTTAAAAATCATTTAGATCGATTGAATAGCTGCAAAGTTATGAGTGTTTAAAGATTGGTTTTTTACCCCGATTTGTGCACATTTCCAAATTAGCCAAATCTTGGTTTTTAGGGTCCCACCTGGAAGCTATTTTGCATATGATCTCATTCTCTATAGTACAAATAAGAAGCTCAATTTTTTACAGACCATCACTGTTAGTATTCTTTCTGAAATTTCATGTCAAACTTGCTAAATTCCTTAATTTCCAGCAACGACCAATAATAAATTCAGTAAAATAAAGAAAAATAGCATAACTCCCGTTCTAATTGTCCTATCACAGCAATCTTTATACCAAAATAACCAGAATTAAAAGCTCTACATGATGACATAATTTTCTAACTGATCAGAGAAAGAAAGCCAACCTTCACTTTTAGGCATCGCGAGCTGACAATAAAATTAAGAAAAATAGCATAAGTCCCGTTCTAATTGTCCTATCACTGCAATCTTTATACCAAAGCTCTCCGATGGTACCCCCCCAACAACTGTCCATTGACTGTGAAGATTGGAGTGTTTTTAAAAGGGCTAAAGTATGTCAAATTCCGCGTTGCGGACACTGTACACGCCCACTTTGGAGTACCTACTTAGAGGCGTCAAGAAAACACAAACACATAGTAGAATTTAAACTATGATACTTCTGTATAATCTCCTTAAGAGCATAAATGCACATATCTGTCCCATGCTTCCGCTTGAAGCCATATTGATTATCATTTGTTTTTAAATACAACTCCAGTCTATCTAGCAGTACATTTTCAAATCAATCAATCAATAGTTCCGTCCTCTAGTCGAGGGTTGGATGCAATGCTTCTTCACTTGTCCCGATGGTGTGCTGTTCTGATAGACTGTGAATAATTCAAGCCTGTCCACTGTGAAATATTTGTAAACCATGATGTTCTTGGTCTCCCTCTCCCTCTGCTGCCATTCACCTTCCCTTCCAACAATGTACGGTATATTGAACTCTGACGAATGATGTGGCCAAAATAGATAAGTTTCTTTGTCTGTATAGTGGCAAACAAGCGTTTCTTATTTTTAATTTTTCTGAGGACTTCTTTGTTGGTGATCTTCTTTGTCCATGATATTTTCATCATCCTTCGATAAGTCCACATCTCAAATGCTGCTAAACTTTTGTACATTTTCTTAGAGATTGTCTATGTCTCAGCCCCATACATTAGAGTAGACCACACATAACACTGAAGAATACGCTTCCTTGTATGTATTAATATCTTACTTGATGTTAACACTCTATACATTTTGGAGAATGTTGTTTGGGCTATTGTTATCCTTCTCTTAATTTCTTCCTCACATCTCCCATCATTTATATTCTTTTGTCCGAGATATATGAATTCGGATACTTGTTCTATGTTTGTGCCATCTATGGTTATATTGATATTAGGTTTATCTGTGTTTTTACTTATAACCATTGTTTTGGTCTTCCTGGCATTCATCTTCATGTTGAATAGTATTCCAGCTTTATTGATTCTATTCACAATATCTTGTAGGTTTTTCTTACTGTCTGCTATTATTACACTGTCATCGGCATATCTAAGATTGTTGATGTTCATGCCACCTATTGTCACTCCCTTGCAAGCTTCAATGTGTCGGAAAATCATGTCTGTGTACAGGTTAAAAAGACATGATGACAATACACAATATGAGAATGATTTGTGAACGTTATTGTGAAATGAACCAGAATGTTTATGCCTGCTTTATTGACTATGAGAAGGCCTTCGACCAAGTCAATCATGAAATGTTAATCAAATGTTTGCAAGATATTGGTGTCAATGGCAAAGACATTAAACTAATTGTGAACTTATACTGGACACAACATGCATTTATAAAAATGGAGCAGGGCCTATCAATTAAGTGAGGAGTTCGACATTTTCAAATATTGTTGACAAAATACTAGCAAGTGCTATAGGTCTATAGTTATCCTTACTATTAATCCTTCCCATTTTGTCCTTAATTACTAGTACAAGAATAACAGAGATCATAGTATCAGGCAGAGTTCCATGTATGAGAAAGCCTGTGAGGCACATAGTGAACATGGAAAAAACTCTTGAGCTGGCATATTTGAGATGCTCTGCATAAATATTGTCAGCACCACAAGTCTTGTTACTATCAAGTTTTAATATGGCATCCCTGATTTCCTTAGCACCAACATTTATATCACTACAAATTTCAACATTAAATGTAACACTATCAACATTACTGCATACACAGTTAAATAACTCTTTATAATTATTTTTCCAGAGCTCGGCTATCTTCTCACACCCTACCACACCCTTAATATTTGTGGGAAGTGGTGTTTTACTATTGTCCATCAATTTGACCTCTTTCCAGAACTCTTCTACATTGTTATCCTGCAGCTTAGTGGCTAAGGCATCTCTCCTCATAGCATCCTCATTGTATTTAATGTATCAAAGCATATTTAAAACAGGAATTTGTCCTCTTTTTCATTTCAGAAATACAACCGTGCCTGGGTTTACCCTGTTCCTTCCACATGTTTACCGAAAAGATTATACTAAATTTATAAGGTTAGTGACACTGACACTATAGTGACAGTATGAGGCAGCGATTTGCATAAGCATATTCAGCGCTGAAAGGAGAGGGACAACCAGCCACGGTTGAAATTGTCTGAGCCCGTTTGAACTTGCGGAAATGGACTTTCCTCTTCTTGTTTTCGCGAGAACTGTGTCAGCCAATCAGAGCTGTTCTTTTATATTGCAAATGGCTGCCCATATGGTGGCCGCCATTTGCAATTAAAAAAACAGCTCTGATTGGCTGACACAGCTCTCAGTGTCAGCCAATCAGAGCCATTCTTTTTTATTGCAAATGGCGGCCCCCATAGGGGGCAGCCATTTGCAATCGAAAAGAATAGCTCTGATTGGCTCAAATTATGGAAAGGTCATCCATTATTTGTTTAGTAGTGGCTGCTTGATCTGCTCTCTCATTTCCTGGGATACCCACATGACTGGGCACCCAACATAGGTGAATGTCAAATCTTGCTATTGATATGATATGAAAGTTGGTGCGTTTGAGATTTCTTCGACATGGCCAGCTGGAGGATGATGTTTGGTTTCCTCAGCTGCCAGGGAGGAACATCTGAATATTGTGACGGTGCTATGTTATGTAGATTTGCTCCCAGAGCCTCCAAATGAGGCTTTATTCTGAGGCCTAACAGCTTTATGTATGTTGGCCATGCTTCATAGAGGTGTTCATATGGTGGCATAAAAATGCACTTATATGCAGGATTTAAAATATCTCCTTTTAATTTTACCACATATTGCATAGACCGTTTGAGGGCTCAAGAGAGGGCTCTCGGCCTTCGACATAGAGACTCTGGACGGGCGAGGTTCTAAACGCCCCCAGGGCCAGCCGAAGGCCTTGATGGTGTATAGTGTCTAACTGTGATATGTACGATTTTCTGGCTGAACCATAAACAATACAGCCATAGTCCAATTTTGAACGTATTAATGTTCTATATAATTGGAGCAGAACAGTGCTGTCTGCTCCCCACTGTGTGTGGGCTAGAACTTAAAATGTCCAGAGCCTTGTTGGAGAATAATTTTGGTTCTTGTTCACCATTAGTAGGTCAGCTGCTGAGCGGGCCGGAAGTGGCGTATGATGATGTCATGGAAAAAGATGGCATAATGGCTGTATGCACGACACAAAAGAGGACAATTCGCCCGGCTGGCTCGTGCGTTGGCTGCGGTGTATTAAGTGGCACAACCAAAACACAAGGTATTTAAGATTCGTTTAGTCTCTGCCTAACTAATCCCATCCTCACTTCACTTCTTCTTCTGGCCTTGGCCGGACTTACGGTGCATACCGGTGGGTCTCGAGGGACTGAAGTTTGGATCCTGGTCGAGTCAAACCAATGACTTATAAAATGGGTACCTGTTGCTGCTAGGCGCTTGGCGTTATGAAATCAGGACAGGGACTGGGCGCACAGTGTCAGGATAATGTGACTGTGTGGGACATCGGGCCATGGCGCCGGCGGCCTGATTTCCCAGTGGGGCAGCACTATAAAGTCGCCATGAGTGCGCGCTGTTACGCAGTCGGTGCACATCCTGGTATGGCCTAGGGTCTTACTGGGGTGTAAAACTACACCAACCACCCAGCCTCCCCCGGCCCTCTCAGAGGACTGTGGTTGGACTCTTAGGCTGCCTTGTTCCTCCTCCGCCCCGCCCCTCCCCCCTACCCCTCAATTCCTCTGATCACTACACACCGGAACCCAACTCCCGACCACATGGGACTGCTTTCAGTGGTGCCCATTCAGTGCTGCAGATTTGCAGCCTTCAGCGCACCAATGCGACTGAAAACTCCCCAAAACAATAACTAGTCCTGGCACCGTGTCGTGCGTAGTCGCCACTGCCGAACCGTCCACTGGCTGTAAGTGCGGCGACTCTGTTAAACGCGCGCCAGTGCGTATACCTTTTAACGAAGAATCGGACAGTGAGGATGGGATGATGCGTGACCTCATACAGGGGCCATATGCAGGAGTCGGTGGTATTCGGTTTTAATGAGCCAAAACGGTGGTAAGCGGGAATTTCCCGGTTAGCGGCGAAAAATGGTATGCAAAAGGCAGTGATAGGCCTAACACCAAAACCTTAAACGAGGTTAAGGTAACCTTGATCCATAGGTGGTTTAAGATTGGTGGTAGGCACCGATTAGGCCCAAATCTATTCAATGCGATCATATTTAACAGAATTACATACGCAATAAGTGAAATTTTACCAATTTAACCCTAAATCCGAACCGTTATTAACGCTCCCGACGCATTGGCGGCGATATTAATAGTGTCGAATCGGCGAATGTAAAGTAAACAAATCGCCGGGTTAAATTGATAAAATTTCACTTATTGCATATGTAATTCTGTTAAATATGATCGCATTCAATAGATTTGAGCCTAATATATGGCTACAAACGCAGAGGGATTTCCCAAATCTATAAATAACTTCACGTTTAGCTATAATGAAAGTATTACGCGCTCCTGCATACGACTTGACACCGGTCCCGACTTCGGTGATAGCTAAACGGTAACAGGCTCTAACACTGAACCCCGCTAACACTGACTCCTGCATATGGCCCCAGATCGCCGCCAAGAAGGCTCGTATGACTAACAAATTGAAGCTTCTCCCACGTAAGTACATTATTAGAGAGGAAAAGAAAGGCAAGGTCGGTGTGGGGAAAGCTAAGTGGTATGAGTATTTAGCGGCGATCCGTAGAATGGTGAAGAGAGGGTATGTTCCAACAGATTGGGTACCTAAAATTGACAATCATGATTCATATCGATACCATTCTTGAGTTAGCGCATAGTTACACCTGGGCCGTGTTCAGGGTACATCTCGGCGACGTCTCGGCGATGCTTTTTGGCCTATTTGAGTTCATGGTGCGTTGCGGCGACGTCTCCGCGACGCCTCCCTTTTCAGATAGGAGACAAAAAGTGCCTCGAAAATGGCCGCCGTATCCAGTAGTTTCAGCCTATCACAGCACAGCTTTCACCATTGCAAATGGCCGCCGCCTATGGGGGCGGCCATTTTCGGGGCGAAAAACTGCTTTTGCTGTTCAGACTGGCCGAGTCGCCGCCGAGACGGACTCTGAACGCGGCCCTGGCAGACCTGCCTCGATTACAGCGAGAAGGTTTTTAACATGATTTCAGATAAAAGATTACCGGATGCTTGGGATGATGAGGTGAAAATAGTAGAAGTTTGTAGGGATGTAAGTGGGTTAGGGCAGAGAGTAGGGAGGATTTTTTCTCCGAGTGCAAGGGATACAGGGGGAATAGAGTACAACAGAGATTCTGACAGTAGACTCTGTACGATTTGGAAAAGGGGAAAGTCCTGTGGATTTTATACCGACCCACCCTCTGGGGAGGCTAAGGACTAACACGCGTATATATATGACCTTAGATGTTGCTAGGATGTAATACAACAACAAACAAACAAGCATCATAACGGATTTCAACAAAATCCAGCAACCGGAAACGGAAATAGGCCTCTATGGGCACCGACATTTGTAAACTCGTGTTGTTGTTGTTTTGGGGAGTTTTCAGTCGCATTGGTGCGCTGAAGGCTGCAAATCTGCAGCACTGAATGGGCACCGCTGAAAGCAGTCCCATGTGGTCGGGAGTTGGGTTCCGGTGTGTAGTGATCAGAGGAATTGAGGGGCAGGGGGGAGGGGGCGGAGGAAGAACAAGGCAGCCTAAGAGTCCAACCACAGTCCTCTGAGAGGGCCGGGGGAGGCTGGGTGGTTGGTGTAGTTTTACACCCCAGTAAGACCCTAGGCCATACAAGGATGTGCACCGACTTGTAACAGCGCGCACTCATGGCGACTTTATAGTGCTGCCCCACTGGGAAATCAGGCCGCCGGCGCCATGACCCGATGTCCCACACAGTCACATTATCCTGACACTGTGCGCCCAGTCCCTGTCCTGATTTCATAACGCCAAGCGCCTAGCAGCAACAGGTACCCATTTTATAAGTCATTGGTTTGACTCGACCAGGATCCAAACTTCAGTCCCTCCAGATTCACCGGTATGCACCGTAAGTCCGGCCAAGGCCAGAGGAAGAAGTGAAGTGAGGAGGATTAGTTAGGCAGAGGGTGGGGTTACCTGTTTGTTGCAGTGAAAATTAGTGGTTAGTTAGTAGTGGCACCAAGTCAGCTATGGCGATGAGGTGGGGCCTGCTAGTCCCCGATGTCATGAACTGGGCGACCGACAGTGTTGATGATGTCTGCATTCTGGCGGTAGAAGCGCGCAAGTGCGTTCCAGGATGACTTGGAAATCCTGGAGAGGATAGCCAGAGCGGCCCTATTGTCGCTGAGTTGGCGGTCAGCATCCTCCATGAAGTCGCTGATGGCAGATCTGTCGATGGCGCCACATGAGGCGAGTATGTGGGCCACATTAAAGATATTAGTTCCGCAGGGACAGCGCTGGAGGTTGGGGACATCAATCCAACGGCGGTAGCCAGTCCTGAAGCGGTTGATGGCGACTTGTGTAGAAGCAGGAAGGCCGACTGGATGGGGGATGTTCGTTCTGACCAGGGTGTACCAGAGCCAGCTTATTGAATAAGGGTTCCGTACTTGTTCCTTCTGTGTGGCTCGTTCCCAGAGTTTGGTGGTGGCTCGAGAAGCGGCGGCGGCCAGTTTGGTGATGGATGGAAGGATGGCTGTCTCTACGTCTGCTCGGTTGGCACCGGCTAGAGCGGCATAGTCGGCCTGGTCATTACCATACAGTCCTATATGCGAGGGGACCCATAGCAGGACTGTTTTGAGGTGTGCCTGATGTCTGGTGAAGATTTTAATATGGATTGCGTCGGCAAGGGAGTGTCGGGCATTTGGGTGGGCGATCTCTTTGATGGCATTCAGAGAGTCGGTAATGATGATGGCACTTGAGTTGTGGAGGTCTTCGAGGGCCAAGTGAATGGCGGCGAGCTCGGTATCGAGAGTGGAAGCAAAGTCTGACACCCTGGTGGTGTTCTTTGTGTTGGAGAAGGGGATGAAGATTCCGGCTCCTGCTCTACCTGATGTTGGGTTAAGGGAGCCATCGGTGTAGACAGTCTTTGCGAGAGGAAATTCCACCTTCGCCTGAGTTATGGCCTCGAGAGCCAGGGAGTGGAGTTCTGGGGTGGTGTAAGCCGCCTTGGCAGCAACTAGGTTGGTGGTTCGGGTTTCCACTGGGATGGAAACCCAAGGTGGCTTGAGAGGGCTCAGGGCGAAGTCTGCAATGTGGAGTCCGTGGGAGTCCTTGAGGGTGGTGATGGCGTTCTTGAGACGGTAGGAGATGTGAGGGTGAACGCGGGTCCCATCTCGGAGGTAGGCCGCGGCTCTGCGGATTGTTGTTGAAAGGCCTTTTTGGTCTATTTGCGTTCAGGGTCCGTCTCGGCGACGTCTCGGCGACGCCTCCCTTTTCAGGCAGGAGATAAAAAGCGCCTCGAAAATGGCTGCCGCATTCAGTGCTTTCAGCCAATCACAGCCCAGCTTGTCCATTGCAGATGGCTGCCGCCTATGGAGGGCCGCCATTTTCGAGGCGGCCAACAGCTAAATCCGTTCAGACTAGCCTGATGTCACGGCCGCCTCCAAGGCGCCTCCGAGACGGACCCTGAACACGGCCCAGGACCACGTTCAGCGTCCGTCTCGGAGGCGCCTCGGAGATGGCACTGACATCACGCTAGTCTGAACTGCACAAGCTGTTTGTCGCCTCGAAAATGGCCGCCACCTTAGGCGGCGGCCATTTGCAATGGTATGGCTGTGCTGTGATTGGCTGAAACCACTGAATACGGTGGCCATTTTCAAGGCGCTTTTTGTCTCCTATCTCAAAAGGGAGCATAGGCATATTCAGCGCTATACGAAGCAACCCAACCAGTCACGGTTGAACTCGTTTGAGCCCCTTGAGCACGCTCACGACTCAGAACGTCGGATCCAATCAGATACTACCTTATAGAGGCTTGTTGGGCCCAAGAGTTCAGTCAATAAGAGCCTTGCTCTTAAATTGCTGCTGTCCTGCTTTTTTGTTTACAAAATGGCTGTTCCTGCTGTGATGCTGGGCTTTTCACTATTTATTATTGGTAATTGAGCGAATATTTGCGAGGAAAGGTAGGTTCATGATTAGAATTGTTGCTGATCATATTAGTAGCACTCATATGAACACATTAAGTAGGTATTCTTGATGTTGGCATTGCGTCACAACCCCGTAATTTAGCCCGTGAAGGGTAAAACACCGAAGTGATGTGTGCTGCAGCAAACTGAGCAATGCTATGGCTATGCGGAGCATTTATTTTTGTAAAATGAATTAAAAAGCTTTCATTGGATCGATTAATAATATCTTAATGCGGGATTGAAGAGGAAGATCTGAAGTATTTAATTTAACCTAAGAGCAATTTACTCTGAAAGTATTAAAAACAGAGATAATAGTGAAAGTTGGGATATTCTGAGTGTCAGTGACAGTGCCACTGTTAGCCTTACCAGATCATGGCCTCAAAAACTATTTTCGCAAAATAAATTCAAGAACTTCCAATTGGCTGATATAAAAAAGGCTGAATGTGAAAGTGTAGAGAAAGATCTGAACTATTTAATAGAAACAAGAGAAATTTGCTTTAAAAGCACCAAAAAGCACAACTTACTGTGATAGTTGGGGTAGTTTTAATGTTGTCTCTATAACAGTGGCATTTGTTTTACCCTTCGCGCATTGTGAATGCTATATGTGCCCAGATGTCCGACATCGAGAATGTGACAAACTGGAATATGCACATCACTGTCAACTGGGTATGATGTTTCACTTTTGTTAATTCCAAAACATTCACAGCATGGCTTTTGTCATAGTCTTTCTGAGAGGGCGCATGAAAAATACAATGGGTCCCGTGCGGCAGAAGTAGATAGTAAATAGTCTCATGAATATTAATTTTGACGTATATATATATCATTCGGATACCTCACTTGGTGTGTTGTACATTGAGAAAACACAACATGTGGAGTGTGTTCATACAATATAGTATTACAGGGAGTAGAGACCATATCCTAACTATCACAGTAAGTTGTGTTTTTTGGTGCTTTGAAAGCAAATTTCTCTTATTTCTATTAAATAGTTCAGATCTTTCTCTACAATTTCACATTCACCTTTTTTTTTATCAGCCAATTGGAAGTTCTTGAATTTATTTTGCGAAAATAGTTTTTTAGGCCGTGTTGCGGTTTGAGGTCTCCGTCGGTTTCAGCTCTACGCTGTCGCTTCTGCGCATGCATGGATGCCCTGTGCATGCGCCAAATTCGACCGACGCTTTCAAATTGCATAATGTTGCGGTTTGGGGTCTCCGTCAGTTTCAGCTCTATACTGTCGCTTCTGTCACTTTTAATTATTGTTTCGTATATCTCGGGGAGGGGGGTATTTCTTTTTTTTACTATCTCGGGAGGGGGAGGAGATTATTTTAATAATTATTTTTGTTACTATCTCGGGAGGGGGAGGGGATTATTTTAATAATTATTTTTGCATCTCTGAGAGGGGGTGGTAATTCTTGTTTATTTTTGTTCCTATCTCGGGAGGGGGAAGGGATTATTTTAATAATTATTTTTGTATCTGAGAAGGGGGGGGGGGGGTGATTGGAGGTGGGAAGTGGTCAGCGCGGGAGTTTGGAGAGGACTGACCAGGAGTCCCCTGGGAGGGGCTTTATCATTGGCCGGAGGGGGGGGCGAACGGGCCTCCCAGCCCACCCGTCCCCCCACTGCCGGCTGGGGTGGGGTGCGAGACCCTGTCGCGTGTCAGTCCCCCCCTCCTCCCCCCACCACTGGCCGGGGGGGGGGGGCGCGTATATCTCGGGGAGGGGGGGTACTTTTTTTTTTTTACTATCTCGGGATGGGTAGGAAATTACCGCTAGTCCGCTGAGTAAGTGTGACCGCTAGTTGACGTGTCCACTTGTATTCCTTTAGGCAGGTTGTCTACACATATGGCTCGCACTAAAGATACACCCAGAAATGAGGCGCTTGCACAGTCAGTGCCATACATTTAGACCGCCAGGCTATGCATATGGCTCACGGTTTGAAAGAAACTCTGCAAATGAAGGTGGTCATGTTTGACAGACCCCTAAATACACAAAATAATTACACATCAATCCCAAAAGATACGCCTGGAAATAGCCGCATGCACAGGCAGTGCTGTAGGTGTACACCGCCAAGGTACCTGTACGGCTCACGTATGTGTAGCTACTTCCATAAAATATACAATCGCTTGTTCCAGTATCAAATGGCTACTTATATGTTATATCGACACAGAGTTGGTGAAATGACTATATATATGTGTTGTGCATATGATATATCAGTTGAATTTTGTTCTCTCTTTTTGATTTTGATCTTATATGAATTGAGAAAGCTGTTAAAATTAACTGTGTAACATCCACCCATCACATCATTTTAACAAATATCCATGAGATCCTTTTAGAGTATGTGAAAGCATTGACAAGTATATTCATATTTAAGAATCAAGCACTGAAGCAACTGCTTTTTCCCCTTAATTTTGGCTATTTAATAAGTTAGCATTAATAACATAACATTGACACCGGAACTACTTCTTACCTGGGACAGTGGAAAGTGTTCCGATGATTAGAAATTGTGTATTGTGCTTTTTCCATACTAACTAGGACATTTATGTTAGCAGCAGAACTCTGTGAGCTTATCTTTTAAATTATTTACTATTAAATATTTTCTGCTTCTAAATTGCTTCAAAATAATATACTGTGCAACTGAATATGACCATTATTCATTGATTTTCAGAGTGAGTGCTGTCATATGGGTTTCACAATCGCAAAGGGTATCGAGAATCTGAAGTAGGTACACAAATGTGAGTAAATGCTATTACAGGAATAATTGTAGGAGTGGGAGGCAATTACACTATCCACATATTATTTGTCCCCTGACAGTGACACAATGCTCACTTTTTAATATTTTAATGATGTTAAAGTAAAACAAGAAGACATTTGAGCCTTTTCGAGGGCAGCTGGTCTGTACCACCTCATATAGTTCATTAAAACAATTTTTATTAAGTAATTCTCTCATCTATTTTATTTGCTTATATGATTTTGAGCTTTTAAAAATTCATAAGTGTCTATTGACACATAACTGATTCTATGCTTTTACATTATATGTAAAGGAAATGGTTGAATAAAAAACAAACAATTCTCGCTGTGAATATGGCCTATGCTGCCAACACGGCATAAAGAAACCACCAATCAATCAATCAATATTATGTGCCCCATGTTACTCACTTAAGTAGTGCTATATTCACTGTTCAAACAAGATTTAATATAATAATAATTAATGCAATCTGACAATATCTCTTTTATGTAGGTCTTGCAACACTACTGGAAAACATGGCCATGGTGTAAACCATCTGTAAGAGAGCGATGGGATCCAAACCAGGGATCCCACCAGGAGGTGCTGCCCACTATCTGTGAGAATGAGAGGATACAGAGCTGGGATCCCACCAGAGGTCTTGTGCACCAAGCTAGTACAGAGGATCCAAGTTAGGAATCCTATCAAAGGATGCTAGGTGTTGAGTAGATGGAGAAGATCCAAATCAGAAATGCAATCTGAATGTGTGGGCAACAGATCCACATATACAGCTAAACAGTTTAACAGGATTCCGAGAAACCAGAGGAATCCAGAACATAATGAGGTCCCGAAGAAAGAACTCATGGACTGAAAATGTTATGATATCATAATTATTTTCTTTAACAAGTTCAAGTTAATGGACAGTGATGCATACAAACTGCTATTGTACTAGCACATGAATATGTAACTCATCTTATCACTTTTTGTCTAGTGTTCCCACTATTAGTCTGTGTAGGTGTGATGTAGATGAAAGCGCATCCAGTCTTTACACTACCCTCCCTGGTACAATCTTCCTATCCATACCTACCTGTCTATGTGGCTCTTTGCCTGAGAGGTCAGTGCCCCCACAACACACTCTCAACCCCCTACCACATCCCTAAGCCCCCACCACACCCCTACACCCCACCAGACCTACTCCACCATACCCACTCACCACACACCCCTACACCCCCACCACAAACACATACACACACACCCACTATACCCACCGACACCCCAACCACACCATACACCTTCATGTATAGTGACAATTAAACAAACAAAAATGAATGCCTAACATTGTTTCAGACAGGTAGCAAGATTATACGAGTTCGTCGGAAAAGGGAAAATTAAAGAAATAAAATATTCATAGCACTAGAAAAATTCAAATAAAATGTGTACGCATAGCCTAGATGTGATAGAGGTGCATGATGAAGAATGTAATTGGATAAAAAATATATTGTATTGTTGAAAAACTGTTTACTGAAATGCTTGAAAAACTGTGTTTGTTATTAAAGCTATGATGTTGTAGTTGGACGAAAAACAGAGCTGAAATATAATGTGTTAATAAAAAAGTTTGTATGTTGCACTAACTATGTCTCCTGCATTGTGAATTAAGTAAATTTGGGTTGGTGGTTTTTGAAGAATTTGGATCTAAAGACACCTAGACAATTGTCCCTGTTGCAATTAGAATTTCATGGTGTGAAATAACTGTTTCGAAGTGAAATAAAATAAAATGCTTCTTTCAAGTCTGCTTAGTTTTAAGTATAAATATTTTAGTATAACACACTAAATTTGTAGTCAACTATAACTGCGTCTAGACATTCAGTGATGGCATTTTATCTGCCAACCCAAAATTTCCTATCTGGGTACTCAGTGACAAATATTGTGTACTTTGCAAAGAAATTGCGTATGAAATTCTAATTTTGCATATTGGCCTTCTCTAGCTTAAAACTTTGGACAAAATATGCATAAGCTGTATGGGTATGGAAGTATTGCCTACCCCAAATTTAGTGTTTGGGTTCTCCAGTGACCAAAAGATGTGTGTCCAAATTTTGTTAGGCATAGATATCTTAATTTTGGCATATTCCAGCTTTAAACTGTACACAATCATATTGGTAGGCAGGTCTGCTACATATAAAAGGCTGTGAATTTATGGCTGAATATTAAGTTCAGTGCTTTTGATTAATACATATAGACTAATACTACACTATCCTATGTGTGGTTCTTTCCTTCCTGAGTAGTTCAACACCAAATGTAGGCCTACCTACCATTCCATTTTAGCCCCTTCTGCATTTAGAGTTAGAAAAGTCTAAATTTAGATTACAATAATTTCATTCTTTTGTTATTCACATATTCATTATTTTAAGAAAACTGGATAGAATTTGTCAGTTATTAAGTACAAGTCAATCGTTCTATACAGTATAACCCCGTTAAACCAACTTGAAGGGACCCTAGAAATCTGGTTGGATTAACCGATCATTGGTTTAACTAGGTATCCCAAGTGTCTTGCCAATCCACCAATAATCTGTGTGTGGAGCCTTAAGATTCATCATTTTCAATATGCTGTCATTTCCATTTATGTAGGAAATCACCCTGTTTCAACTAACTTATGCATGAAATTTTACACTGCTTCTTCAAACTTCTGGCGCCCATTCACCAGAGCCTAGCATCATCATGCCAATGGTATCATTTTGTTGCCAATACTACAGGCAATAGATTCATGTTTCGTTCTTGAATAAATTCTTTGTCTATCTATTTTAAATTATAATTTTAAATGTTCAATTAACCACCATTTCTGAACAGAAAAATGGATAACTTAGGTTTTTACATGAAAATAAAGATCCTTTTTTTCTAAAAAAGAAAATATATATATATATTCACATATATCAAATTGAATTGTATATAATGTAAACAGAAAGAGCATATTGAAGATAGTACAGGTAAAACATCTCATGCAATTATCTTGTACTGGTGCTTTTCTGTACCATTTTAAACCTGCTCAAAGTTGGGCATTTCCTTTTACCGGATTTTATCATTGGTCAAATTGAGCTCTGGACCATTTTAAACCTATTTTTTTCAAGCTTTTCCCAAGCATATGTAATCCTGAAAAAAAATAGCAGTGACAAGACTCATAAATAGGTTAGGGATAAATCAGAATAATTTAATAGGGGTGCCAATTTATATATAGGGTCTGGCCTTTCACATAAAATAATTAAGCCTAAATCAATCAGTACATAAAATATGGACTGAATTCCTGCATCAGTCACATTGCTATACTGTTGGACTGAATTCACTGCATATATAGAACTCACCTATATAAAATTCACCAACATGACCGTAACAGCTATTACAACATGCTAGATTATTTACTGATATTATATACTACTAATTTCTGCATACTTTATTTTGGTTGGCGATTCAAGTATGATATTTGGGTGATTCAGATCGTAGGGTTCATTAAAAGGAAAGCGGGAATCTCTGCCAGTGTCGCCGTCATGCTGCCACCTAGTGGTTCAAATGTACTCTAATTGGAGCAGTGACTTGGGTCAATGTCAACACATATGTATTCCTTTACAGTATTGTATTTAGCACATGGTATTCAATTGAAATGTCAGGAAAGATTAAATATATTGTAGCTATGTATTAGTTTCCTTAAATAATAAAAATATGGTTCTAACTGAGCACATGGGGGATATATTCTAATGTAAAATGTCAGTTCCTGAAGATTCATTAACTTTCTATGGGAGGGGCCATTTTGTAGTGTCATGCCTGTAACAGACAAGCCCTGTCATTGGTCACCCTTGGTCGTAATGCGTAGCATTACGTTTGATGCGAGGAGAGGAAGAGACCCTCCCCCGCCCCGCGCTGTCGCGCTGCCTTCTCACCTCGCCCGACGACGACGCACGCCGCTTCCTCCCCCCCCCCTGTCGCGCAGCATTCGCGCCTCACCCGACGCCCGCTGCTCGCCACCTCTCGCCCTCCCCCGGGCCGGCAGCATTCACACCTCACCTGCTGTCGCCCGTCCCGCTTCCCTTATAAGGTCGCCCGCCGGCCTCCCTCAGGCACTCGCCCTCCTGCCGCCTTCCAGCTCTCTTCCCGTTTTTCCTGTTTGGCATTCTTCACCTCGGACCGCTGCATCCCCTCGGACCGCTCCAGGATGCCCAGACACGGCAAGGGCACGGGCCGCCAGAGCCCCCAGCACGAATGCGGCAGCCATCTCACCGCCGCGCCCGAGGGGACGCCCCCGCCCACCCCGAGGCGCACACCGCCCATCCCAGCACCTCGGGCACACGTCCCCGCGGGGGCGCGCCCCCCCCCCGCCGCCTCAAGCACCGCGGAAGGGAGCCCGGACGACCGCCGCGGCCACGCCGGCCCCCTCCTCGGGCACGCCGGGAGGCGCCTCGCCGAGCTCGGCCCCGGGTTCCTCCCCGGCGCCTCGGGACCAGCCCTCGGGCACCGAGGCCGCCACCCTCCAGGCGCCTCAACAGATCACGGCCCGCCCCGAGATCCTGGCGTCGGCCGAGGTGCAGCACAGCGGGAGACGCCAGACCCCGGCCGCCTCGGCGGATTTTTGATCCGCCGGCCCCCCCCCCCCCCCCCGGCCTGCCCGGGGGGGCCACCTCCGGCACCTCACCCACACCCATGCCGACAACCCCGTCACCACTACCGACAACCCCTCAGAGATCACCGATCGAAACGCCTACCAGACGCTGCCGTGCAGGGCAGCATGGTCACCCATGCCCCTATGTCACCCTGGTGACCCACGTCGCCCAGCCATGGCACCCTGGAACTACCTCCAGCCACCCTGCCTACGCTCTCACCGCAGTCACCATCAGACTGCTGGTCACCCATGCCCCCAGGTCACCCTGGTCACCCATGTCACCCAGCCATGGCACCCTGGAACTATCTCCAGCCACCCTGCCTACGCTCTCACCGCAGTTACCATCGGATTGCTGGTCACCCACGTCACCCAGCCATGGCACCCTGGAACTACCTCCAGCCACCCTGCCTACGCTCTCGCCGCAGTGACCATCAGACTACTGGTCACCCATGCGCACAGCACACCGCCCATCCCGTCACCTCGGGCACACCTCGCCGGGGGAGCGCACCCCCCACCGCCACCTCAAGCACCGTCCCGGGGAGCACAGACCCCGGCCACCTCGGCAGATTTTTGATCCGCCGGCCTCCCCCCGGCCGGCCCGGGGGGCCCTTCCCGGCGCCTCACCCTCACCACTGCCGACAGCCCCGTGACTCCCACCGACAACCTCCCAGCGACCACCGATCGCAGCGCCGCCCAGTCACAGCCGGGGATCATCACCTCGGACCTCACGCCTCAGACCACAGCCCAGCCCAGCCTCATGAGGAACCCTCTGCCGACATCACAGCCGCCGACCCTCACGACACCGCCGTCCACCGACAACCTCCCAGCGACCACCGATCGCAGCGCCGCCCAGTCACAGCCGGGGATCATCACCTCGGACCTCACGCCTCAGACCACAGCCCAGCCAAGCCTCACGAGGAACCCTCTGCCGACATCACAGCCGCCGACCCTCACGACACCGCCGTCCACCGACAACCTCCCAGTGACCACCGATCGCAGCGCCGCCCAGTCACAGCCGGGGATCATCACCTCGGACCTCACGCCTCAGACCACAGCCCAGCCCAGCCTCACGAGGAACCCTCTGCCGACATCACAGCCGCCGACCCCCACGACACCGCCTTCAGCAACCCGCCCGACCCGACCCCAACCCCCACCCCACCCAGCCCTCAGGACGTCGCTGCCCTCCTCCTCAACCCTCGCCGGACCTCCTCACCAGATCTCTCCAAGGAGCGGGCCTCCTCTATCTTTGGCCGCCCGCCCCTTGTCGACGTAGGCCCCGGACACTCGCCGCCCACAGAGGGAACCTGACCCCTGAGGCGGTGCGCCTTATCTGCGGTCCACGCATACGTGCCCCGCCTCGCCCCCTCGGGCGCGCCGCGAGCCCTCTCCGCCGTTTTGGTGGAGGGCTCCTCGGCACCCCGTCACTCATCTACTGACATTTGACTCTGCCTGAACTTTTATTCATCATGTACATTTCATCACTGCTCCTCATGGTGTATTGCTCCTCATGAGCCTCTTTATTTCTTCTTCCACTTTATTGTCTATATTACATTTACTTGTTGCTCCTTATGAGCCTGTTTCACTGTGTTGCTCTTCATGACCCTGTCGTTTCATTCCTCTGTATACTCTGTTTGTCTAAGGCGTAATTAAACGCCTCTCTTTCCACCCCCGCCTTGCTTTCTTCCTTTTCGCGCATCGGTCGTAATGCGTAGCATTACGTTTGATGGGAGGAGAGGAAGAGACCCTCCCCCGCCCCGCGCTGTCGCGCTGCCTTCTCACCTCGCCCGACGCCTCCTCCCCCCCCCCCTGTCGCGCAGCATTCGCGCCTCACCCAACGCCCGCTGATCGCCACCTCTCGGCCTCCCCCGGGCCGGCAGCATTCACACCTCACCTGCTGTCGCCCGTCCCGCTTCCCTTATAAGGTCGCCCGCCGGCCTCCCTCAGGCACTCGCCCTCCTGCCGCCTTCCAGCTCTCTTCCCGTTTTTCCTCCACCCACCCACCCATCTTCTTCCTTATACCGTCTTCTTCCTTATACCGTCTTCTTCCAGCGGTGGAGGGCTCCTCGGCACCCCCTCACTCATCTACTGACATTTGACTCTGCCTGAACTTTTATTCATCATGTACATTTCATCACTGCTACTCATGAGCCCAACTGGTGTATTGCTCCTCATGAGCCTCTTTATTTCTTCTTCCACTTTATTGTCTATATTACATTTACTTGTTGCTCCTTATGAGCCTGTTTCACTGTGTTGCTCTTCATGACCCTGTCGTTTCATTCCTCTGTATACTCTGTTTGTCTAAGGCGTAAATAAACGCCTCTCTTTCCACCCCCGCCTTGCTTTCTTCCTTTTCGCGCATCATAAGTTAGTTGCTGATTGGATCCGACGTTCTGAGTAGGGCCACTGCTCAGAACGTCGGATCCAATCAGATACTAGCTTACAAGGTTGTCAAATCACAGGTCTTGTCTGTTGCAGTCCTGGAATGGAGCTCTTCATACTATGTTTGTTAGGTTTATGACGAATATACTAGTTTGTAATGTAATAACAAAATGGGTGTTCCTGCTGAAATGCTGGGATTTTCACTATTTATTATTGGTAATTGGACGGATTTCTTCTAGTAAAGGTAGGTTCATGATTCGACATGTAGCTGATTATATTAATAGCACTCATAGTAACACATTAAAGCTAAAGCTAAGATTCCATATACTCGGTATGCGAAATGCGAATGCGAAGTCGTGGTTTCAGATCTCTGCCAGTTTCAGGTGTCCGCCTGGCTTCTGTGCATGCGTCAAAATCGAACAGCATTGTCTGCGCATGTGTCAACATTGAGCCAAATTCAAACCGTCGCCGATCGCTGAAAATCGCTGCACTCATACTGTCACTATAGTTATGAATTTAATATAATGATCTTTTCGGTAAACATGTTTTCTATATGTGTACCAAGCGATTTGTTTCTAGGTGGTGTGGTTTTAGAGATATTTCACTTTTTCTGTATGAAGATTGCTCACGACCATTGACAATGCCTTGATGTTCGATTTTGATGCATGCGCAGAAGCGATGCGGAGATCTGAAACTTATGGAGATCTGAAACCGTGACACCGGTATGCGCCATAGATACCCATGCAAACTTCCAATAGTCAGTGTCTTCTTTTTGTATTTTGGGGTTGCTAAACAAACCAAAAAATGGATGCGGCAAATGGATCGACCCATGGACCGATCGGTGCGGTTGCGAATGTGGATACTGTTAAGTTGAGTTATGTTGTATTGTGAGGGAGAGAGATCACATGTAGGAGTAGTCTTTATTCTTCAGCCATCTTATACAACAAAATTGGAGCAAAAAACCCCCAAATGGCATGGGTTCTTTTTTGGGGGGGTTTTGTTTATTTAACGACACCCCAGCACAAAAAGCAGACATCGGCGTGCACAGACAACCCATCTAAAACATTGTTCTTATGTTTTATTCATGCGCAGTACAAATCTTGAGCCCAATTTTGAATATTTAAAATATATACATTTGGGTATGTAATTTTCTAGGAAGAAATATGTGACAGTTGAGCTGAGTCTTTTGCACCATGTAGATAAAATGTTCTTCTTCAACTGGGTCCTCAAATCGTTTGAATCTGTCAGCTAGAACTTTAATGAAAATTGCTCTGAATTTGTTCTTTCTTAATTTTGGCTATTTTAATAAGTTAGCATTAATATAGCATTGACACTGGAACTTCTTACCTGGGAAGTGCTAGGATGATTAGAAATTGTGTATTGTGCTTTTTCCATAGTTAACTAGGGAAATATATGTTGCCAGCAAAACTGTGTGAGCTTATGTTTTAAATTATTTACTATTAAATATTTTCTGCTTGTAAATTGCTTCAAAATAATATATTGTGCAACTGAATGTGACCATTATTCTTTGAATTTCACTGAAATCCATATGCCAGCACTCATACTGAAATTTTCAGTATGAGTGCTGGCATATGGATTTCACAATCGTAAAGGGTATCAAGAAGTAGGTACACAAATGTGAGTAATTGCTATTACAGAAATATTTGTTGGAGCGGGAGGCAATTAAGCTGCGTTTACACGGCCAAAAGTAAAACGATTCAAGACAAAGCGTTCTACCTGAAACGTTCTCGTGGCGCGTTTACACGGTGTCGTATTTTCGTGGCTTCTGCGCATGCGCGGATTTTCGCACGTTGCGGCATCACTGCTATTTGTTTAGTTTACACGTCGATTCGACAACATGAATAACGACGCTGATGTAGCTGCTATGTTAATATCGCTTGGAATTTAGGGTTAATTTAATTAAATTTCATCATTTGAGTATGTAATTCTGTTACATATGACCGCATTCAATAGATTTCGTTCTATTCGGTCCATAACACAGCTGGGCACCAGTGTAAAGTTACAGCTGAGCCTGTATCCGGCGAGCACCGCTATTGTACACTATCGCCGCCCGGGAACCAGCTGAAACGTTTCCTGTAGACCACCTCCTGAGGTGGTATTCGCGGAACGTTCCAGCTGGAACGTTTCAGCCCTAAAACGCCGCAGTGGTGCGTTTACACGGCCACATTTAAAACGTTCTAGGCAACTGGTTCTACGTAGGACGTTTCAAGTCGCCCGTGTAAACGCAGCTTTAGACTATCTACATATTATTTGTCCACTGATAGTAACACATTGTTCACTTTTTAATCTTTTATGATATTGCACCATCAATTATTTATTATGTTTTACAGTCCTGCCAATATTTAAATTATCCGAATTCAGTAATAACTATTTCTTCAATAATATTAGTTCATATTGATTGGTAATGTTAGAGAAAGTATTAGCTGGATCATGTGTATGCAGCTATAATGTGAACTATAATAATGTAAATGTTTGAGAGAAATGTGATGTATTCATCTTTATAAATAATGTAATACATTTTAAAAACATTGTTTTATATGCCACACCCCCATCAATTCATTTATTTTTCAACATTTACCACCAACACAAGTCGGGGAGAAGACACACAAAGGACTGCACACGGCAAAGGTTAGTTCCAACTGGTTTATTTAGTCCACTCTCTCCTGACGTCACTCGGAGTTCCCGCTGTGGGGGTATCCCCAGTCCTTACATATATATACATATTACATCTCCCTTTTTTTTTTTATCTTTTTTTTTTTATAAGACTTAAATCTAACAGGGTGGTAAGCCAATTATAATGTAACATTGTGTTTGGTAATTAACCGCAAGGTAGGGTTGATTATGTATCTTAATTTAATTGTTTTTCTTATTCTGTCCACTTGGGTTGAACATTGCTATTTACAATCTGGACATTGTTCAATGGTTTCGTGCTGCTATGTTACATCATGTTTTGTGCCCTGCCAATGGGACATGATTATTGCTGTGCTGGTTACACGTTGAGCTGCCAGTACCCGCGATTTAATTACTTTTGAATCTTACTACTGGGCGTACCACTCGACCATATCGAGTGGTATAGTTATGTCTATCAGGTGTATGCGCGTTTCTTGGTTGTTTGTCTGTATGCGGTTTCGTGGGTTTGTTTATTGGTGTAGTGTTGCGTGACTGTGGTTGTTTTTGTTCATCGGGTATTTTGAAAATGTATTTACGATTTCTTCGCAATATGTTATTTTCGACATTTTTGATTTTATAGTCTCGTGGTCCGGGTGTGTTAGTTTGTACTATCATCCCTGTTTTCCATTGGCCTTCGTGATTCACATATTTGACCCGATCGTTTGTTTGCAATCTGACATGTTGAAAGCCAGTGTGTTTATCATAATATAGTTTTTGTGACCGTTGAATCTTCTTGAATTGTTCTGCCTTAGATCTTTGCACTTGTGGTTTTAAATGTTTCATTGTTGTTGGCAACTTGGATCTTAGTCTTCTACTGAATAGCAATTGCGCTGGAGATACATTTATGTTAGTTAGAGGTGTGTTTCTGTAATTTAACAGTGCAATGTTGTAGTCTTTGTTTTCATTTGTGGCTTTCTTTATAATGTTCTTTATTGTTTGTACGTATCTTTCGGCTAAACCGTTACTTTGTGCATGCAGCGGGTTGGAAAATATCCTCTGGAAGCCATAATTTTCTGCAAATTCTTTGTATGCAGCGCTTTGGAACTGTGGACCATTGTCTGACATGACGATTTCCGGTATACCGAAACGGCAGAATATTTGTTTTAATACAGTAATAGTGGCTGTACTGGTTGTTGAGATTAATTCTACCACCTCAGGGTATTTGGAGTAGTAATCAACTACGATAATGAAACTTTTTCCATTTATCTGGAATAGATCTATGCCTATCTTTTGAAAAGGTAGCTGGGGTATTGGGTGGGGTATCAGCGGTTCTGCGTGTAATCTGTTTCGCAATGATTGACAATTTGGGCATCTTGACACTACATCTTCTATTTGTTTTGATATTCCTGACCAAAAAATGTTGTCACGTGCTAACTCCTTACATTTTACAATGCCCAGGTGCCATTAATGTATCAAGGTTAACATATCTTGTTGCAGTTTTAACGGAATTATTATTTGGTTATCCTTAAATAGTAAATTGTTGACATAGGTTATACTGTCTTTGAATGTGAAGAAAGGTTTTGCTAACACATGTATCTTCTTTTTATCGATAGGCCAACCTTGTTGTGTCAGCCGAATTATTTCAATTAGGGTATCGTCTATCTTAGTCTCACTTGCAATTGTTTGGAGCATGTGTGGTGCCACATCGATCTGCGTGACAGCTAGATTTGAGTCGAATAAATCATTCGGCTGGATGGTTGTTGAATGAGCGACCACTTCCCAATTATTCTTAATTGTGAAGGGGCGTCTCCCGTAGAGCGAGAGAGGAGCTGGCGGCTGCGTCAAGCCGACTGGCCCTCCTTCCAGACCCTGTGCCGCGAGGAGTTCACTCCAGACATCAGTGACATTGATTCATTCACTGAAATGCTGAGGTGGATCGCAGATAAAACTGTTCCGAAGACTTCTGCAATTCCCAAGCGTCTCACGCCTCCATGGTTGGATGACAGCTGTAGGGGGGCTATTAAGGAACGGAAAAAAGCTCAGCGTAGATTCCACAGGAGACCGACTGCTGAAAATCTGGCGCTCTTTAGAATTCTGCGGGCTCGCGCTCGCAGAACAATCAAAGAAGCGCGGAGGCAGTGCTGGAGACGATTCGTTTCTGGCATTAACACAGGCACGCCATTGGGCAAAGTCTGGACGATGATCAGAAGAATCAAGCGAAGGGGAGATGATTCTTCTGTAGTCCAGCACTTGAAGCACAATGGCACCTTTCTCACATCACTCAATGAAATAAGCGAAGAATTGGCTCGTGCCTTTGCCGGAAATTCGTCTTTGGCAAGCTGCCTCCCGGGCTTTCTGGCCGTCAAGGAACGCCAAGAGCGTAAGCTCTTGGACTTTTCCTCTGACGGCAGGGAGCACTACAACTCCCCATTCAGTATGGGTGAGTTGAGGTGTTCTCTAGAAAGCTCGCATGATACAGCAGTTGGACCTGATGGAATCCATTATCAATTCCTTAAGCATCTCCCCAAATCTGCGCTGAGACTGTTGCTTCAACTCTTTAACAACATCTGGGAGTCGGGTGTCGTCCCCGCCTCTTGGCGGGAGGCGACAGTAATACCGATTCCCAAACCTGGTAAAGACAAGAGTGAAGCTAACAACTACCGTCCTATAGCCCTCACAAGCTGCATCTGTAAAACCATGGAGCGTATGGTAAATAAACGCCTCGTCTGGCTACTGGAGTCAGGGCACCACTTGTCCGACCTCCAATGTGGCTTCAGACGAGGCCGCAGCACCCTCGACCATTTGGTTCGCATGGAGACCTTCATAAGAGATGCCTTCCTTAAGAAGGAGCACGTTGTGGCTGTCTTTTTCGATCTCGAAAAAGCCTATGACACAACGTGGCAGCATGGCATTATGGAGGATCTCCATGCGATCGGCCTTCGTGGTCACCTGCCAAATTTTATCAAGAATTTTCTGGCGCTCAGGCATTTTCGCGTCCGCGTCAAGACTACATATTCTAGTCTGCACTCGCAGGAATTGGGAGTACCCCAAGGCAGCATACTGGCAGTGACTCTTTTTGGAGTCAAGGTCAATGGTATTGCTGCCGCTGTTAAAAGGGGGGTCTCCTGTAGTCTTTTCGTGGACGATTTTGTTTTATATTATAGAGGTACTGGTATGAATGTCATTGAGAGACAGCTTCAATTGTGTATAAATGGGATTCACCGATGGTCAGTTCTGAATGGATTCAGATTTTCCAAGGCCAAGACAGTCTGCATGCACTTCTGCCAGTTGCGCAGAGTGCATGCAGAGCCAGAGCTGACCCTCGATGGGGATCCCATAAAAGTTGTCAAAGAAACCAAATTTTTGGGTCTCACTTTTGACACGAGGCTGTCTTTCGTGCCTCATATCAAGTACCTCAAAACGCGATGCCTGAAAGCGCTAGACGTTCTGAGGGTGTTGTCCAGTTCAGAGTGGGGAGCGGACAGAGATGTTCTGCTCGCCGTGTACCGAACCCTAGTTCGGTCACGGCTAGACTACGGCAGCATAGTATACGGCTCCGCAAGGAAGTCGTATATTGGGCTGCTGGACACTGTGCATCATCAGGGGCTGCGTCTGGCCATTGGCGCCTTTCGCACCTCTCCAGTTCAGAGCCTATACGTCGAAGCCAACGAACCATCACTTGACACTAGGAGAACCAAACTGGCCATGCAATATGTTGTCAAATTAAAAACAAAGGCATTAAATCCTGCGTACAGTTGTGTTTTTGAGACACACAACGACTCCAAGTATGAAGCCAAGCCAAATTTCATTCGGCCCCTGGGGCTCCGGATGAAACCTCATTTGGAGGCTTTGTACTTCGATCTGGATGTATTACAGGATACCCAGGTCCCAGAACATCCCCCGTGGTCGTTGAGGAAGCCATCGGTTATCCTCCGACTCACGGAACTGAGGAAGTCTGGGACACATCCACTTGAGTATCAACGACTGTACGCAGAGATTCAAGGCCAGTTTGAAGACCACTTCTCCATGTTTACCGATGGTTCCAAAGACCTAAGCCGGGCAGCTGCTGCTGGAGTTTGCCAGGGCAAGAAATTTGGCGTTCGCATGCCCGATCAGAGCTCGATTTTTACGGCGGAAGCCCGAGCACTCCTTCTCGCATTGGAAGTCATTGAACTGTCCAACCACACTGAATATGTAATATACAGCGATTCGTTTTCCTGCCTGCAAGCTGTTGCTGGGCTGGGAACGGACCACCCTTTCGTGGCAAAGGTCATTTACAAAATGAACCAGCTAGCAACAGATGGATATGACATCCATTTGTGTTGGGTGCCTGGCCATGCCGGCATCCAGGGAAACGAACGAGCTGATCGGGCTGCGAAGGAGGCTCTGAACTATGATGTTGAGCCGTGTCTGATACCCCACTCTGATCTGAAACCACTAATAGCCACCCACATCAAATCCAAATGGCAACATGAGTGGGATGAAAACATTAATAAACTTAAAGAAATTGAACCATCTGTGGGAAAACCACCACATTCTCATGTGGGGGGTCGGCGGGACCAAGTGGTCCTTAGCCGCTGCCGTATTGGCCACTCGTGGCTAACACATGTTTTCCTGCTCAAGGGGGACCCTCCCCCTGAATGTATTGGATGTCAGTCCCCACTGACAGTCAAGCACATTTTATTAAACTGTGTTGATTTTATGGCACTGCGCCAACAATTTTACACTGCAAACAGCATGCGTGACCTTTTTACCAAAGTTAAACAAGAAGACATTTTAGCTTTTTTGAGGGCAGCTGGTCTGTACCGCCTCATATAATTCATTAAAACAATTTATATTAATTAATTCTCTCATATATTTGATTTAATTATATGATTTTGGGCTTTTAAAAAGTAATGTGTCTATTGACACCTAACTGATTGTATGCTTTTACATTATATGTAAAGGCGATGGTTGAATAAAAAATAAACAATTCTCGCCGTGAATATGGCCTATGCTGCCGACACGGCGTAAAGAAACCACCAATCAATCAATCAGTTGAATGAGCTCTCGAGAGGGCATCTGCAAAGTACATGTTGGTACCTTTAACATACATTAGCACAACATTGTAATTTTGCAACCTGAGTCTCATTCTCTGCATCCTAGCAGATAGCATGTGTATTGGTTTATCCATTATTGCAACTAGCGGTTTAAGATCTGTTTCGATTGTTATTTGTTTTCCAAAGATGTACTGATGAAATTTCTTACACCCGAAACAAATTGCAAGGAGTTCTTTTTCTATGACCGCATAGCTGGTTTGTGCTCCGTCTAACTATTTTGACGCCATTGCTACTGGTTTGTTATTCTGGAATAATACCGCCCCCAACCCAGATTTGGAGGCATCTACTTGCAGAGTTATAGGTTTTTCTACATCGTAATACTGTAGTACTGGTGCTGTGATTAGCAGTTTTTTCAATAATGAAAAAGATTCAACTTGCTCATGTTGCCAATGCCATGCAATGTTTTTACCTAATAATTCCCTAAGTGGTTTGGCTATGTTCGACATATTGGGAATAAACTTTCCGACATACCCCACCATACCGAGAAAACGTTGTACACCGGCTTTGTCTATTGGTGCTGGCATCTCGATTATCGCTTGAACTCTTTCGTTTGTAGGTTTTACGCCCGATTGAGTCAACGTGTGCCCCACATAGTTTACTTCTTTCTTGCATATCTTCGACTTCAGGGGGTTGAACTTCAAATTGACCTCACATGCTTTTTTGAATACAGCTTCTAAACGGGTATTATGTTCGTCAATAGTAGATCCGTACACCAATATGTCGTCAGTGACAACGTTTACCCCTGGTAGGCCACAGAGAATTTGATTCATTTCTTGTACAAATATGTCGCCGGCTGTTTTTATGCCGAATGGTAATCGAGCAAAACGGTACCGCCCCCATGGGGTATTGAATGTGCAAAGTTTGCTACTGTCATTGTCTAACTCGATCTGCCAGTATCCACTATTCGCGTCTATTACTGAAAAAAAATTTGCGCCAGATGTGTTAGCTATAACCTCTTCTACTGTCCTTGTTGGATATGGACTTTTAAGTATAGCTTTATTTAATTTGGTTGGATCTAAACAAATGCGGATTTTATTTGTTTTTTTTACTATCGTGATTGAATTTACCCATGGGGTGGGTTCCGTTTCCTCAACTATTACTCCTAAACGTATAATTTTTTCTAATTCGCCCTTTACTTGTCCTGCTATTGCATGTGGAACCCGTTTGGGTGGGTCTATACAGGGGGGTATGTTTTTATCGATATGAATAACTGCATGGCTTTTAATCTTTCCTAATCCCTCGAAAATGTCACAGTATGCATTTACCAGAAGTTGTGCGCTGGGCTCCTCTGTTTGTACTGTGACCGGTGTCGGTGTCTGTGCAGTTCGTGTTGTTTCCCTACGTCTTGAGACCTCATCGACACGCCGTATTAGTCCCAGTTCCATGCATGCCTCGCTGCCTAGAATCGGGGAGCCCATCTTGGTTATTTGGTAGCGTAACATCCTCCCGTTCGTGATGATTCCTGCCTCCCCTTCCGGACGAATTCGTTCACCCGAGAACGTTATCAAGGTGCACTTAGTCGGGTGCAGGACAACATTCCTTAACTTGTCGTATGTTTCTTGGGGTTGGCTTGGGATCCCGTATCCAACTTGAATTTGATCTTTTCGTTGTTGATCGATAGCGTAGCAAACCATGGTGACGTGGTCGTTGTATCGGCTTGTGCTAAGCAACCCACGAATAAGTCATTATCTAGGTCAACGTCACTGTCATAATCTGGTGGAGGCGGGTTGTTGTCATCAATTTGTATGACGTTCAAACTTGCGTTGTTCGTTTTCTTAGTTTTGCATGCCTTGGAAAAATGTCCGAGCAGATTGCATTTCGAACATTGTTTCCCTTTTGCTGGGCATTGCCCGAATGGATGCATATACCCGCATCTACCGCACTGCGTTCGGGTGTTTGTTTTTGTCGGCGGGCGTTGACCTGTCCAATATGGCGCCCGTGACGTGGCTTGAGCGGGTTTCATGTTGATAGAATCCACATGTTCGGCTTCTACTGTCACTGTCACGTCCTTCACTAGTGCTGAGCGGTGTTCGCTCAAACGGCATGTGTCCATACATTGTTCTAGTGTCAAGTTGGCCGTTTGCAGCAGGCGGTCCCTCAATCTCTCGTCCTTTACGCCGCAAACTAGCCTGTCACAGAGCATCGAATCTGCTAGATCCTTGTAATTGCAGTGCGTGACACGACATTGCAGCTCTCTGATGTAAGCGTCCATAGACTGTGTCGTCTGCTGCAGCGAGTTGAATTTATAACGAATCACTGTTATATTCGTTTTACCTTTGCAGTATGTATGGAATGCCTCAATTAAAGGCTGGATCTTGTCGATGATACTGGTATCGTTTTTTTAGTGTCCTATACACTTTTTGTGCTTCAGCACCGGCTACGTGTAGAAATACTGCGCATTGTACTTTCTCCGATTTTGAGTGTACTCCTGCAGCTGCGGCGTAGAATTCATGTGAATCGTACCACATATCCCAGTTTAACGACATGTTATCCTCCAGGTTCAGTGGTCCTGGGGGCTTTAATCCTATAAGAGCCATTTTTGGGTTTTGTACATCTGACACCATGTAGTAGGGGAGAAGACACACAAAGGACTGCACACGGCAAAGGTTAGTTCCAACTGGTTTATTTAGTCCACTCTCTCCTGACGTCACTCGGGGTTCCCGAGTGACGTCAATTCAGAGATCCTACCAAAGGATTCTCCAAATCAATTCCTGATTTGGAGAAGATCCAAATCAGGAATGCAATCTGAATGTGTGGCCAATGGATCCACATACAGCGCAAAACAGTTGGACAGGATTCAGAGAAACCAGAGGAATCCAGAACCTAATGAGGTTCCGAGGAAAGAACTCATGGACTGTGCAAATAGTACTATATCTTTTTTTCTTTTTTTAAAACAAGTTGGTTTAAATAAGTGATGCGGACAAACTACTATACATAGACATCTTTGATTGATATCACTAAACTGAGAGTATGTTCTGAGTCGTGACCGTACTGGCCATGCGCTGAAAACAGCGTCAAGAGCAAAACAATATGGCCTTTGCTGCCAACATGTCATTAAACAACCACCAATCAATTCAATATGGGTAGTAATATGATGTATTTGAATGGTCAATAAACCTTGTCTTGAAGAAATCTGTTTATGCTTTAAATTAAATCAGCCTCATCAGTCTATGTATCCAAATATTGGTTATATATGGTATGTTTCTTTCTAAAACCAAATATGTCTAGTGTGACTGGGGTAGCATAGTGTGACTGGGGTAAATATTGGAGTGGTCAGCGATTGGGTGGGGAGCAGTCGCCGACACGGTCGTGAGATTGGCGAGTGGTGAGTCAGTCCCAAGCAGGTCGCCACCTTTTTGGTCGTAAGGTGGTTGCAAGCGAAAGGTGGCTGTAGTGTGACTGCGCCTTAATGTGTTGTTGTCTACTGAGTGATTGGTTGTGTTGTTGCCTTTAATTCACGATGATGGAAACGGTAGTAGTGCAACATACAAATTTTTATTTTCACAATATGCATCTCTGAGCTGATTTTCATTCAAGTACACAATTTACAGTTTCAATGACAATACAGTTTTTGCATGGATATCAAACATTTTTCTCTCGGGCACTATATTTTTTACACAGTTACAGTTTTTATTATGTATTACAGTTACATCCATATTTTTGTTCAATATTTTTTAGTGGAGGATATATTTTGTTTCTTTAATTTTCGGTAGGGTAAACTCCTTTTACCGGCGAACTTGAATATTCTTGATAATAAACGCTAACAATTTTTTTACACTGTCACTTTTTGTTTATTTTTTACCATATGACTATTATTCGTTAACCCGCTTTTTCGACCGTTTTTATATAGGGTTGGTATTCACCCGTGTACTGCGACTGCGAGTACCGGGTGAATCCTTTATCTAATTAAAAGTCTGCTTGACTAATTGATTTAGCAATTGACAATTAAAACTCCTTTATATATTTACAATGGAAATTGTTCAACAAAACTCCCCTCACATCCTTCCACTTTTTATTATATTTGATCAAAGTTCCACTTTTAATTCAAAATTAATACATTTTTATATATTTTATCTTACAAAATTATTATCCCCAGAACAATACTATACATGGCCTAACTGGTTTTGGAGTTGGGCCTGTAAGTTCAACGTCTACAGGGAGGAATACAAATATTGCACCCAATGCATATATTTAAATTTCGCTGCCAGGACAATGCCAGTTCTTCACGACTGAGAACGTCGTTGACTTGACTTCTGTCAGCTCAAAGTCAACACAAAATCACTGTTTTACAGCATTCTCGTGAGCACATCTTATTCAATTGAAATAGAAGGAATGAAAATACATTGTAGCTACCTAATAGTTTGCAAAAAAAACAAAAATATGGTTCTGAATGAGCAGATGGGGGAACATATTCCAATGTACAATGACAGTTCTTTCAGATTCACCAGCTTAGTATGGGGGCTGCCATTTTGTAGTTCCATGGCCTCCAGAAACAGCCCCTCTCATTGGACGCCATGTAAGGTAGTATCTGATTGGATCCGACGTCCTGAGTCCTAAAAATGTCAAGCTTTGTGTGGAAAATATTTGATTTTGGAGTAAGATTGGTTTCCATGCTATACTGCTATTTTTGGGTGTGAGCATCATTTGACCTACTTAAAAATGTCAGAATGTTTATTTTCAATTATTCAGATGCAAAAGGATGTATACACATTGAGGAAGCTTGTACATAGGACTTTGACAGTATTTTGATTTTGTGGTACCAATGTCACAGTATTGGTACACAACTTCTGAGAACGACCCAGATCAATATAAAAAACACGGAAATTTGTGAAATCGCAGAGATTTGTCAACCCTGTGAATTGAATAAGAAGTTGAGAAGCTCTACAAATTGTGCATGTTACCTGTAGACTAAAATGAATAATGATATATGGACAAAAAATGTTGTTTATACTATTTATAGACATGCAATATATTTCTCACATCATGTTAACAAAATTGTGAGGTCTTAACTTAATAAATGTTTGGTTCACTATGATCTGGTTGTTGTGTTGCGAATCATAACTAAATTCACACCTCAAATAAATGCTATCTACTTGTAAAATCCAACAGCACTTTTCCTGTCATACAAACTATTTTATTTACAGTGTTTACAGCAAAGCTACTTTTATCACTTATGACTACCAACCTAAGCTTTAGCTTTATCTCTACCGTAGTAATATACCAGAGCAAACTAGTTTGCGTGCACGCCTAAGCCACCACCCATGCAGGTTCCAACCTGGGTGTTTAGTGAAGTTCCGCACATCTTATCTTTAAGATTATAGATGAAATTCTGATTCCCACTATTCATCAAACCCACAGAAATCTACTTGCTGTTCCACTCTAGTTCCCATAATTAATAATGCCAGTGTTCATTTCTAATCTACACTGCAGGTCTTTTCTAGTTTTATTTTTGCACCCTCTGACTTTATTGCAAATGGATTCACTAAGCACAGTATTTGCTCTGCTGCCCACCAACCTTCTGAATCTACAGCTTATAAGTGTTGGTATGCTATGCCACGGTTGTATTTTCTCCCATGTATTACTAACTGGGCAGGAAAGAAATTTGAATACAAACACTCTGAACCATACACTAATATTGGTTCCCTTCCTGCATCATGTTTTGTCTATATCAGCCCACCTGATGTGTGTCCACCCCCAGTCAAATGATAATATAATCTGCAATATATAATCTAGAAGTGTAGTTTCTGCATGTTGGCTGATATGCACACCACCAGCTTCTAATGCCTAATTAATAGTTGGCTTTCGCCTGTTTTATTTATGATCCATAACAACCGCTGAGAAAGCTTACGATGAACATTGCAAACATGGACATTTGAATAGATTAGATCCGCTGCAATGCTATTGACAACGATGTTTAGTTTTTGATATGCCTACCCATGTCACCTTTCCTTGGGCTGGCAGACATTAACACCATTGGTAGTACTGTCATTTTGATAATCATCATGACAACATCAGCCAGAAAATCTCCTATAGTTTCAGGCTTAAACTTGTCTACTCACCTCGTATTTGTCTCATCACAATAGGCCTACTACTGTACTAACCTTCCCTTTCAGCGTAAAGTCAGAATACTTTCACACATGTATATCAAATGTGTTAGGCCTTCAGTTCTTAACCCACCTTTCCCTATAAATAAAAATTGCTCAGCCTGTACCTTAGTTGCTGCTTTTTCAAGGCTGTTGACCTGGCTGTCATCTACAAGCAGAACCTAAAAAAGGTGGATATAAACAAAAGGTAGTTAATAATTACATGGACAATATTTCTGATATTAACACAACCCCTGCTTGGTAAGCTTCAACTGTGACATTTTCTTCTTCCTTACTTATTGATTATTTTGTTAGGGATGAAAGTAGTCTCCAGTAAAAAAAAAAAGGTAGGGTCATGGTGAGGTTATCAATGACAGACATTGAATTTCCATGAAAACACAGATATTCTCCCAGAGGCTTAGGACTGTTTGAGAATACCATGAAATTCCTGCAAGTCAGGTCTCATACATGACTCTCCTAGCACCTTCCACTAATCAATCAGTACAGACTATCCCACTGTCTTTGGGGATGTATTATCACCCATGCCTATGCTGATGGTGCTGCAGCATAGTATTGGTCTATGCTGATGGTCAAAATATTTACCTGTGTATATGAAAGTTAGGCCCCTGACCACACATCCCTACACCCCCACAACACACCATTAAATCCCCACACACCCCACCACACACACCAAAATCCTCACCACACCCCTACACCTCCACCACACACACCACACAAACCTACACCCCCTCAACCCCCACCACACACCTACACCCAAATCACACCCCCCCACCACACCCCACTATACACACCTACCCCCAACCACACACACCCTCAACCCCTACCCGACCGCACCCCACCATCATCATCATGCTGTCAGTCGCGATGCGACAAAGACTGCTTTCAATACTTGACTGCCCACCCCACCACACACACCTATACCCCCACTACACCCCCCACCCCACCCCCGCACACCTATACCCCCACCACACCCCTGTCAAACAAATACCGATGTACTGCCTTTCACTCGTTATCGCCCACAATGGCCCGACTTGCGTCACAGCGCCATCTGGAATTTTAGTTCTCTCAGTACCCCATTGAATGAAATTTTCAGACTGCATTTTCCACAAAAAGTCACACTCATAAATAACATAATTTGATCTGAAACAGTGAATAGTTGATCTATGGTATGCAGTTTTGGGGTCATTTTCATTGTTTATTAATGCTTGCGATGTTGACAATGACTGCCTTTCACTTGCTGTTTTCAATTTTAGCACTTTGTTATTATTAAGTCACACTCATAAAAAAACAGAATTCAATTTGAAGCAACAGTTGATCTGTGCTCTTTTTTTTTTCGTTTTAATTTTATTGATGCCCATGTTGACAGAGACTGCCGCTCACTCACTGTTTTCATCTTTAGCACATTCATAAATAACATAATTTGATCTGAAGCAGTGAATAGTTGATCTGTGCTTTTTGTGGGGTCGTTTTCATTTTTATTACAATATTAATGCATGTGATGTTCACTGACTGCTGCTCACTCACTGTCTGTTTTCAATTTTAGTATGGTCATCAATAACATAATTTAATATTGGCATTATACTGTCATGTGATATCACTATCATGCCTATGTAAATAAATAATTTCCCTCTATTGGTTTCATGTTATGAATTATTAAATTAGTATTTCGGTCTAGTAGCTTATCTAGGGTTTAGACAAGTTTATATTGCATGATAGAACTTTAATTTAAATAGCAATTTATTTGCTGGGTTCATTTATCCAGCCTCTCGTGACTTTTTCTAATACTAATAGGTTGTTCTTCACTTCTACTTTAGGTATGGCTGAATATTTTATTTACATCTATCTATAAGATGCTAGTAGGCCTACAGTTCACCATCATGCAATCATAGATGGGTAACCTATTAATTGGCATACTATTAAGAGAATATACTTACTGTTATATGAGACATTATGACTGGACTTCAGCTAAGTTTGTCTTCCTGAAAGTAAAATGAAAAATATCAATTGTGAATTCCACATGTTTGGCAGACCACGTACTGTGCATCATTTACAGACTTCAGAGCTGTATATCCACTATATTCACAAAATAGAAGTAGAGCTTGGTTGTTTAACCTGATATTAAGAGCCCATAAAATTTCAGGGGTTTGAAATCCAAAGTTTTAGGTTATTTTGCTTAAAGGGGCTGTCACATTAGGTTTTTTTTGCGGGAGCGTATGGTGGCGTAGGCGCGTTACATCATATACGTCGGCATACGCCGCCATATGCCATCATACGCTATGCGTACGTTATGCATAGGCCATCATGTGCCGGCCTATGCCGGCGTATGCTGTCATACGCCGCCATGCGCTTTCTCCCATCCGTCCATCCAAATTTTTTGTGCATGCTAAAAAATCTTTACCTACGGGAGCGTATGGTTCATACGCTACTCATACGCTTCTCATACGCCGGCATACACTCCTCATATGCCGGCATATGCTCCTCGTACGCTAGTGGTACGCCGGTGTATGCTACGCATATGCTCAACTTGCATCACCGACGTATCTCTAGAATATGTAGTGTACGCATAACCTACGTGTTGCGTATTTGAGCGTACTCCTAGCATATTCAAAGCGTATGCCACAGGTCTCGACATCGATCTGAGCCGGGTTAACGGACATGTTTGGACCGTCCTACATGTTTGCACCGTCCCATTTCTTCATATTTCTCATGGAGACTGCTTCCTAACAGGTCCGCTGTTTATTAATAGCGATATAGCGAATGATAGACAGGAAGTGTGAACACTTATTTGTCTCTCTTTTCTTTTCTTTTTTTGGTACATTAGTTGTCCCAAGCAGGGGAAATCCCAGACACAGACGACTGGTCTTCCCCACTCCACTGCTGGTCGATAGAAAGCCCGAGCCTACACTTTTACCGACCCAAGGGATTTTTAACCTCCCACACCACATAGACATGGTATGAGAGCAACCGGCCTTTGATGACGCTGTAAGTTATACACAGCGGTGGAAATCCAAATTGGCAGAGCTGGGGGCACGGGGAATCGAACCGCCGACCCTCAGATTAGGAGTCTGACCTAGAAAAAAGTCAGACACTCTAACCACTCCGCCACAGAGAACCGCTAGTTCACAAACCCCCCAATAAGTAAGTAAGCCTAACAGGTATTATATAATAATAATAAACCTAACAGGTATCTAAGGTCGATATGTAGGATAAAATCTAGGTACATGTGTGTGTAGTGGGTGTGTGTGTGTACATGTTTGCACAGTCCCATTTCTTCATATTTCATATGGAGACTGCTTTTGATAGTGCTTTGATAGTTGCTTTTGATAGTGTTTGGAGCACATGTTTGGACCGTCCTACTCTGGATGTCACACAAATATTGTACACTAATTATTCAGTTTAAAATAAATATGATCCATATACATACTGTGGACAGCTACTAATAAAGCATGGCTGGGAATTACTTTTTTGTTTATTTATCAATATAAGCACTACATATTTCTGGTGTCCTAAACATGTGTTACATCTGAGCAACCATACTGCCATATGACATAGCTTAATCATGGACTACACCTTTATTTCTTATCTCATCAATTCATATTTTACATAGCTGTAAAGGGGAGATTTCTAGCTTTCATTTGCAACCAAAAAATGTAAAAAATTCAAATATTAGATTGTATGTATGTATGTGTGGATACCCATCCTGATATGACCTTAGATGTTGCTAGGACGTAAAACAACAACAAACAAACATCGATCTGAGCTGGTTTAACAGACATGTTTGGACCGTCCTACATGTTTGCACCGTCCCATTTCTTCATATATCATATATGGAGACTGCTTCCTAACAGGTAGTCGCTTTTGATAGTGGTTGGAGCACATGTTTGGACCGTCCTACTCTGGATGCCACACAAATATTGAACACTAACTATTTAGTTTATTTAAGATAAGATACGCTTTGCATATGCTAAGCATAGGTTCCGCTTAGGTTATGCATACGCCACACATACGCTCATATGCTACGCATACGCTACTCGTACGCTCCACATGCCAATCAAAACCGTCAAAAAATGTCACAGCACGCTCCCATACGCTCCTCGTACGCTCCTCATAGGTTCCACATACGCTCAAAACCACCCGAGAGGTCACCAACGGTCATCATAGGCCAGCACGCGCAGGACTTACGTAGGTTTTCAATACGCTCCCGCCATACGCCGTAATGTGACAGGGCCTTTACCTGACCTGACTTTACCCAACCCCACAAGGCCGTTTTCAGCGCATACACAACATATCTATATGCTTTCTCTTGCTTTGAATATTAACAGATATATTACACAGAACAATTGGATTTTCATATTTAATTCATGTTTTTATTATTTATATTCATAGGACATTACATTTGAGCCAAAACTTGGATGATGGATGGAAATTAGCCTGTCAGTGCCAGTCACTCACTGACTCAGTGTCACTGTGTCAGCCATTTTGGTCAGTGGAATGAACAATCATTTAGATTAACAATCCTGGAGATATTAGTTGATCCAAACTATCTGTGAGCATTCTTTAAGCTGTTAACTATGTGAGCTTACATGAACTGTTTATTCTTACTAAAACAAGTATATTTCTACATGCAAACAGTAGTACTTACATAAAAACGAAAATGCTTCCAGACCAGCGTTCCCATGCCAACAGCTCTAGCTTTAGCTATTTAACACCAGGGGGAAGCACTAGTTTGGTTTCCCGCCACGGTCATGTACACTTTACTGCAGTGGGGAACCAAGCTAGGGGAAGCAGTAGCTTATTAAATCTATAAGCCTTATTGTACATGTTGCCGGTAACATGCGTAATTCAAAACCATGACAACGGGCTGGATATTATGAACACCATAGATACCATCTTTAGGATGCGTTGCTAGGATCCAAGTTAACTTCCGGTAGTAGATGAAAGGAATAATTCAGTTGCTGCCTGACAATCATCCATGACGGATCAGTTTGCCATAGCACACATACAAAATTTCTAAGTGTATCAAATCATCATGCCGAAATCAGCCAGGGTTCGGTCAGAAGTGGGGAAGTACTCAAGAGCGCTGCTGGAATCGATGGAGATTCCATGTCGATCGGGTGCATCCAACGGCAGACGGTCAGTTGGACGGCCGCCATCCTCAGGCCGCTTGCTGTTAGAAAATCTACGTGCATCGACGCCACATGCGGAGGTGGCGGCTAGTAATAAAGCAGCGACGGTGGAGGATATATCCCGCTTACTAGATGAAAGATTAGTTTCCGCGCAACAACCCCTGCTGGCTCGTATCGAGAGCTTGGAACTTAATAATGTGTCAGACTCTCATGTTTCAGAGCAGCCGCCGAGCGGGCCGGATGTTTTGATGGATGACGTCACAGAAGTGGACGGCGTAACGGTGGTACGCACGACCAAAAAACGAAAAATACGACCGGCCCGTTCGTGCGTGGGCTGCAGCGGATCATCTGAAAGAGTCGTTGACACAGGTAATGCCGTTTCTCTTAGTACAAGTATTGCATCGTGCGTAGTAGACGCCCCCAGGCCTTCTCCTGATTGTTCATGTAGTAGAAAGCGTAGCCGTAAAGCAAAAACAATGGATAGTGACACTGACACTGATGACGGGATGATGACAGAGCTTATACGTTTGGTGGGAAAGAAGGCAAGACGGGGAAAGGTGGTGAAATTGCTACCTCACAAATACGTCATTCGCGACGAAAAGAAAGGTAAATTTGGCTTGGGTGATTCAAAATGGTTTGAATATTTATCGGCAATAAGGCGAATGATCAAACGGGGAGATGTTCCTGACGCCTGGGTTCCTAAATTGGATAATCATATAGACACGATTTTAGAGCTAGCACACAGTTACACATGGCAAACTTGCTTAGAGTATAGCGAAAAAATCTGATGTGATGTGTGCGGCTTGGGGCAGAGGGTGCCAAAGATAGTTGCCAAATCGGTTTGAGATAGTACGGCGGGTGACTTTAATAGAGACTTAGATGGACGACCCTGTATCATCTGGAACAGGGGCAAGTCTTGTGGATTCGTCGGTGACCACGGCGAAGGCGACAACAAATACTTACATATTTGCTCCTACTGCGCATACAAAATGAAAAGAAAACATGTGCATAAAGAGGCGGATTGTAAATCTAAATTACGTTCTAAGGACCCGTCAGCCGAAAATAACTCCCGTTCCAAGGTTTTTTAGATGACAGTCGGCACGGGACTGTCGTTAATGAGCAAAGCGTGCGTGGATCGATGGCTGAGGAAGTCAGCCGTGTCGGGTCTACACAAGGTGCTTCAGAAGTCGTCGTGATACCGCAGGATCCAGTCAGTGTTGCGCCTAAGCAGGTCCGTGGGGCGTGTTCGCCGGTTCATTGTTCTGATTTACATTTGCTGAAATCTAATACCTTGTCATGTGTAAATGCTGTGCCTATTGTTGTTACGAAGGTGGGGTTAAGCAGTAGTGGACAGTTGCGGTATAAACCAAAAGTGGGCGGGTCTTGTAAGGCTACCGGGGGATTAACTTCCCGTTATTGTTTATTTAGAAGCTCAAAGTTTTCGTGGTATAATGTTGATATTAGGACATTGTCTGGTACATCGCAGTTCACAAAAAAGGGGGTGTTTCAGTCGAATGTAAATTTGAATCGTCGAATCGTCCGGCCGCCGTTGGGACCTGACAGGCACCTGGCTGGGTTCCATCGACGCGGTTGCCATGGTACCCAGTCAACATCGCATTCTCCGGCCGCTGAGTCCGGCCATATACATCCACTGGATCTGGCATTTCAGCACTGTGGCCCCACAACCACCGATGGGGGCTGTCGTTTCCCCATCTTGGATGGCCCTGCGCCTCCATCTATTATCAGAACTGACTCTGACGCTGGTCCTGCCACTGGCTTAATTTAAAAATTCTCTCTAGGCTCGCATGCATGCCAAAGTTCTGCATCTAAATTAAAAGTTAACGTTATGCCTATTAGTAGTATGGTTGATAGTATCCAGTTGCATGTTGGTGAGCCTAAGTCTATTAGTACCATTTCGGACATTAATGGTCTTGACCGTGGTTGCACTACCACTGGCGGAGGCTGTCGTTTCGCCGCCTAGGAGGGCTCCATGCCTCCAAAATCTATAGTTAATACTGTTGTGGGGTTGCCGCAAGGTATGGTGGCACCCGCTATTGAGTTGCATGTTGAACCTGTGTTAAACAATTTGAATTTGTGTCGTGACCCAATTAATGTTGATCATGTTTCAGTTATTGGTTTAAATAATAGAAAAACTCTCCCTAGTGTATGTTTAGACAGTGAGATAGAAGATGTTATTGAGGGGCAATTTTGTGAGAAAACACCGGTTGACTATAGATGTTATGTATTAAAGTATTGGCCTAACTTGACTGATAACTGTAATTTATTTCTGGATTATGCAGCGATTTATGCTGCGGTCAGGACGACAGGCCTACCTAATTATCTGGGAGCCAGAATACCGGTTCCGTCCGGCTTGATCATTCCAAATTGGCATAAATTGCTGCCAGATTATGCGGATAAAGGGTTGGTAGATTTTCTGAATTTTGGCTGGCCGGCTAATTTCACCGGTGAGTTCATACCTGTTGCTTCTACATGTAATCATACGTGCAATGAGAAGGATTTGTTCTGGATTGACGAGTATGTACGCACTGAATTATCCCATAAAGCGATGCTGGGTCCATTTGAGGATCTACCTTTCTCTCCATGGGCTCAAATTAGTCCTATTATGACCCGACCAAAAAAGAACACTGACGAACGTAGGATTATAGTAGATCTAAGCTTTCCAAAAAAGGGTAGTGTTAACGAGGGGATTGTTAAAGGTTTTTATCAAGGGGAACGGTATAGGTATACCTTACCTACTATCATGTCGCTAGCTAAGGAGGTTACCCGGCTGGGTAAGATGTGCTATATATGGTCCATAGACCTAGCAAGGGCGTACAGGCAATTAAGGACCTGCCCCTTGAGTGTGCCTTTGTTTGGGATCAAGGTGGCTAGAAAATTTTATTTTGACACGGCGCCCCCTTTCGGATGTAGAACGTCTAGCATGGCATGTGCGCGGACAACGGCAGCCGTAGTCCATCTTATGCGGAAAAGTGGGTTCTTTGCGTTGTGTTTTTTAGACGATTTTGTAGGGGTGGAGGGTACATTAGAAAGGGCACAGCAGGCATACTCGCACATAATAGATTTGACAAAAACGTTGGGTTTGGAACTTTCGGTTAAGAAATGTATCTCCCCGGTTACCAGTTTAATTTGGTTGGGTTATGAAATAGATTCAGAGCAGATGATACATACAGAGACATGATGAGAAATTCCAGATGAGAAATTACTTGACATCCTGGTGGAATGCCAAAAGTGGAAGGTTGGGGCTAGAGTGACAAGGAAAAATGTTCAGAGGCTCGTAGGTAGGTTACAGTTTATATCAAAATGTGTTATGTCATCTAGGATATTCATGAATAGGATCCTAGCGTTTCTTAGGTTATGTCCATTTTCAGGAAAGGTAAGTGTTAGTCAGGACTTAGTAAGGGACATAGCTTGGTTTTTACGGTTCGCAGAAGGGACTAATAGATTAGTTTTGCTGAAACAATTCCCGAAAGAAAAGTGGATCATTGAATGCGATTCCTCATTGTTAGGTGGAGGAGCATTCAGTAAGGAAAAATTTTATTCTGAATTGTATAATGCCGATTTATTAAAACATGATTTCCATATAGCCCAACTAGAGGCGATTAATCTTGTGGTAGCGTTAAAAAGTTTGGCACCTTCCAATATTCATGATTACCAAATTATTATCAACACGGATAATGCTGCGTCCCAACAGGTGCTGTCTTCTGGTGCTGGTAAAGACCCCATG
This sequence comes from Branchipolynoe longqiensis, assembly GCA_030323885.1. NCBI lineage: Eukaryota > Metazoa > Annelida > Polychaeta > Phyllodocida > Polynoidae > Branchipolynoe > Branchipolynoe longqiensis. The sequence continues at coordinate 45,068 of JASIRB010003683.1, read as the reverse complement.
TTGTGTGCGTGCGCGAGAGAGATCTGGCGGTTCGCGGCGATTCACTCGTGCGAGATTCAAATCGTGCACAAGGCGGGGGCCGATCTGGTGCTAGCGGACGCTCTTAGTAGGTTGTACTTTGATAAAAAAATATAAAATAGTAGCTGACAGATTATGTCAGGAGAAACTGTTGACCAGAGTACATGTTTCTCATGCCTGTGATATACTCGATTTGTTCTTATGAATGTTCTGCATAGTTGATAATGTTTTCTTTTTTGGCTTTATCAACTTGCAGATAGTAATCACGCAGTAGTGAATAGGCTTAGCGTGTATTTTACAGCGGGATTGGCAGGAGGCACGTGGAGAAATAAGAGGGTGCAATTTAAGGAATATTTACAGTTCTGTAAAAAACTTAATGTTAACCCTAAACGACCACTACTTAAAACGGTAATGTTGTACGCTTTATATCTAAATGACAAGCTTAAAACAGGGGGGGGCGATAAAAAATTATATGAGCGGGGCAAGATCCTGGGTAAAATTATTAAGGGGAAACTGTGAAGCATTTGACTGCTATGCAGTATCAGTAGTTAAGAATGGTATGTTCAAATTAAAGAATAATGTGGTAAATAGAGCATTCCCATTGAGGATTAAGCATATTAAGTTAATCATATTAAAATTTAGAAAAATTGGTAAAGATGGTTTTGTGTTGATTGCTGCTTTGTTAATAGGATACACATGTTTACTAAGACAGTCAAATTTATTTCTCTCTGAGATACTGGAGGATGACGGTCACACGCTGCTCGGGGGAGATATAAAGGCACACGATACACACGTGACGATAACGGTTAGGAGCACAAAAACCACTGCCAGACCTGAAGCTGTCTACAGTGTTGAGCTCCCACGAGTACATAATTCCGCATTCTGCCCAGTGCATGCATGGAATAAGTACAATCGTCACTTCCCGGTACATAAGGACGCCCCAGCATTCGTAATGTCGAACGGGGCTCCGCTGACCGGTCGACTCTTCACTAAGTGCTTGCAAATCGCCTTGAAAGGCCCGGACTGCCCCTGGTGGCCACTGGTTACGTGGCACAGCTTACGCCGAGGGGGCGCGCAAGAATATGCAAGAATGGGAATGTCAATTGAAGGCATAAGAACTCTGGGACAATGGAAATCGAACAGTATTTATAATTATGTGAATAAAAGTTTATTCAAAAATACAAAAAGGGACCATTAGATCTCCTGTCCCAATTTGGCTGAGATCTAATGGTCCATTAATTTCCCATGTTGCATGAAGTGTGTGAAATAATAGCCTGAGTGTGTGTCCCGAAAAAGTGAGGTGCCTGTGTGACCGTGATCCATCATGTAGCTGCTGCCCAATGTCTTCAGTTTCAAGATTCATCATTGACTGACCGTCAAGAAAATATTGCTTACTGTTTAGAATGATAACCTTAATATTATGAGACCTGCACATAAGTAATGAGTAATGCTTACATAATTCAGACAGTATTCTCATGGTTGTACTACCTGTGAACTTAGAAATAGATAAAAGCAAATAATCTCATCTGTTCTGATGAGAATGAGCTTCAAGTAATAGTGTTCAAAAAGTGGTAGGCATAGTAGGCTTGATGTAAAAATTTATTAAGCCTGATTAATAAATTTATTAGCCCAAAAAAGTTATTATCTGTGTCTGGTTTTGAATTATATATTAGTAATCACATTTTTATTTGAAAAATTTGGTAAAATGAAGTTAATTTCCCTTTTGTTATTGGTACATTCATGACATTTCCATAAAAACTGTTTGTGATCATATTACAGTATGTGTCATTTTGAATTTCTATGTTCTAATCTATTTTGCATATATTATATATGTATATATATATATATATATATATGGGGCATTTCATGGTAAATGGGCCCAGAGTGTTACATGAGGATAACAAATTCAAATTGTGTATTTTCCTCATTTTTTCGCTGAGTAGCCAACTCTTGTCTGGTAACATGAAGGAAAAGATAGTTGAGGTTACCATTTTGTCAGAACAACCAGAACCCATTAAGTAGCCAGTCCCAAAAGTGGACTTATTAATCACTTGGTGCAGATTCATTAATCAAAACAATTATTTAATCAAATTTATTGCATGAAACAATTAATTTTTATATTGTGATCCCCTAAGCATACAAATGCACTGTAAAAAAAATATGCATAGGATCATTATATGTTTTCCCAATCTTGAGTTGTTGATGTAATGCTATAGAAGGGGATGTTTTGTTGTTGTCATTTATTGACCAACATGTGCTGATTTACATGGTATTTTAACTTAGGCCTATAGATTAATTTACAGATGCTCTTCTGGCAGATCTAGGCCCGATTGGGCCTCTAATGCCAGCTTCTTAAAGATATGATGAAGTCGTTAGCTGTAGGATTAAGTGCATTCTAAAGTAACAGTCAGTTCCAGTGATCAGGTAGGGGCTACGACTTGGATTTCAAAACGTCTTGAAAAATCAAGACGTTCTGAAAAACCAAGCCAGTTTACATGTAGAAACCAATAGGGGTGACCTGTCACAGTCTGCCACTACTTTAATATTGAAGATGGAACCTAACAAAATACATCATTAAAATGGCTATAAGTAGCTCTTCAAAGTTCATGTGAAGAAAATGCTCATGTGTATAGTATGTTCATAATATTCAATTAAAACTACATTAAAATAAAGAGATAATCTTATTTTGCCTATAACATTGTGCTGTTTTTATTCTGGAATTAGTCATTTTTACTGGTGAAACACCATGGTCTATTTAAACAAGTATTTTTCTTAGAATCAAAATCCTGGACATAGTTAATGAGAAATAACCAACAATATGAACAAATCATGATGAATAGTATCATATATGCCATTACTCTAATGTACACAGGCAGATGGGTTGTTGTTTTAGCAGTCTACTTACACAAGGATGGCCTCTGGAGCTGGGTGTGGGTGTTGGGTGTGTGTGGGTGTGGGTGTGTGTGTGTGGGTGTGGGTGCAAAGTGAGATTTCTCTCTGTGTGGTATATCCACCATGCAGTATATGTGTATGTGCATATACAGACAGACATATACATGTATATATATATATGCATATACATATATATATGCATATATAGGCATAATTATAGTGATATACACGCATATATGTGGATATATGTGCATATATATGCATATATACACATATATACATGTATATATGTATATATACACATATATATGCGTATATATACGCATATATAAATATATACACATATATATGCATATATACATATATGCGCATATATATGTGCATGTATGTGTATATATGTGTATATATGCACATATATACACATACATACATGTAGGTATGTATATACACACATATATACACATATATATGTGTATATATGTGTATATATGGACATCTATATGTGCATATATATACATATATGTATGGATATACTGGTACTGGTAGTACCCCTATCCTCAAACTTAAAAACAAGGTTTGGCAACAGTCATGGCTCAATGACCATGACCCACATCCCCACTAAGTTTTTCAGTTAGTCAGTTTACAGATGCATCCCCACCCTAGCTTCTTTGTGTTGGTGTAACCCTGCCAGCCATATAGACCAGGTTAGTGGTAGTCATGCATGGTTGCCCCAGCTGACACCTCCCCCCCCCCCCCAACCACACACACAAAGTAAAACAATACCCACACAGCAACACTGGTCTGCAATCCACACCCCCACCAGCCCACCTCTAGCCACACCATGCTGGTCAATGATGATGTGGTGATATTTATTTAAATTTTATTTTATTTATATTTAAATTGATTTATTTATTATCCTTACTTTTTAATTTTTTTCAGATTATTTCTATCCATACTGTTTGCTCATTATTCACATGCTGTCAGGACCTCCCACCAATTGGACCCCTCTGGGTTTAGCAGTTCCTCTGTAGCTCAGATGGCAGAGTGTTGGTCTCAAGATCAGAGGGTAACCGGTTCGAATCTTGGAACTGCAATACTTTTTTTTAAAAGAATGTCATACTACTTTTTTTTGTAATGCATAATTATATCAATATTAATAAATATGCCTTTACCTAACTCGACATTGCTCGACGTTATCTGACTGGGCTTTACCCGGCTCTACTTTACCCGGCTCAGGTTTACCCGGCTCTGCTTTACACGGCTCTGCTTTACCCGGATCAGCTTTACCCAGGTCAATTTTACCCGACTCGTCTTCACCTGACTCGACTTCACCCCACCCGACTTCACTCGACCCGACTTCACCTGACCTGACTTCACCTGACCCGAGTTCACCCGACCCGAGTTCACCCGACATGACTTTACCCGACTACACTTTACCCCGCTCGACGTTACCCACCTCGACGTTACCCGCCTCGACGTTACCCACCTCGACGTTACACGCCTCGACGTTACCCGCCTTGACGTTACATGCCTCGATGTTACCTGCCTCGACGTTACCCGCCTCGACGTTACCCGCCTCGACGTTACCCGCCTCGACGTTACCCGCCTCGACGTTACCCGCCTCGACGTTACCCGCCTTGACGTTACCCGCCTCGACGTTACTCGCCTCGACGTTACCCGCCTCGAAGCACGACGTACCCGAGTCGACGTTACCCACCTCGCCGTTACATGCCTCGACGTTACCCGCCTCGACGTTACCCGCCTCGATGTTACCCGCCTCAATGTTACCCGCCATGACGTTACCCACCTCGATGTTACCCGCCTCGTCATTACCTGCCTCATCATTACCCGCCTCGACGTTACCCGCCTTGACGTTATCCGCATCGACGTTACCCGCCTGCCCTTGCCTTTTCTTCGCCTCGACGTTACCCACCTCATACGGTTACCTGCCTCGACGTACCCGCCTCGACGTTACCCGCCTCGACGTTACCCGCCTCGACATTACCCGCCTTGAGGTTACCCGCCTCGACGTTACTCACCTCGACGTTACCCGCCTCGACGTTACCTGCCTCGACGTTACCCGCCTCGACATTGCGCGCCTTGACGTTACCGCCTCGACTTTACCTGCCTCGACGTTACCCGCCTCGAGGCACGACGTTACCCGCCTTGACGTTACCCGAGTCGACATTACCCGCCTCAACATTACCCGCCTAGACATTACCCGCCTCGACGTAACCCGCCTTGACGTTACCCACCTCGATGTTACCTGCCTCGACGTTCGCGCCTCGACGTTACCCGCCGCGACATTACCCACCTCGACGTTACCTGCCTCGACGTTACCCGCCTCGACGTTACATGCCTCGACGTTACCCGCCTCGACATTACCCACCTCGACATTACCCGCCTCGACGTTACCCGCCTCAACGTTACCTGCCTCGACGTTACCGGCCTCGATGTTACCCGCCTCGACATTACGCGCCTTGACTTTACACGCCTCGACGTTCCCTTGCTCGACGTTTTTCGCCTCGACGTTGCCCGCCGCGACCTTACCTGCCTCGACATTACCCTCCTCGACGTTACCCGCCTCGACGTTACCCGCCTCGACGTTACCCGCCTTGACGTTACCCGCTTCGACGCTACCCGCCTCGATGTTACCCACCTCGATGTTACCCGCCTCGACGCTACCCGCCTCAACGTTACCCGCCTCGATGTTACTCGCCTCGACGTTACCCGCCTTGACATTACCCGCCTTGACATTACCCGCCTCGACGTTACCCGCCTCGACGTTACACGTCTCGATGATACCCGCCTCAATGTTACCCGCCTCGACATTACCCGCCTCGACGTTACCTGCCTAGACGTTACCCGCCTTGATGTTACCCACCTCGACGTTACCCACCTCGATGTTACCCGCCTCGACATTACAAGCCTCGATGTTACCCGCCTCGACGTTACCCGCCTCGACATTACCCGCCTCGACGTTACCCGCTTCGACATTACACGCCTCGACGTTACCCGCCTCAACGTTACCCGCCTCAACGTTACCCGCCTTGACGTTACCCGCCTCAACGTTACTCGCCTCGATGTTACCCGCCTTGATGTTTCCCGCCTTGATGTTACCCACCTCAACGTTAGCTGCCTCGACGTTACCCGCCTCGACGTTACCCGCCTCAACTTTACCCGCCTCAACGTTATCCGCCTCAACGTTACCCGCCTCAACGTAAATTCCTGGGGCTAAATGTATGAAGCACAATTTATCGGCTGCGGAGTTAAGGGCGGCCGGCGGGGTATCTATTGTCGGCGTTAATATATGTGTCACGGGGGATGTATGTGACCAAAGCGCGCGCGGGTTAGCTAACGTTTCAGTTATTTATAGATTTGGGAAATCCCTCTGTGTTTGTAGCCATCTATTAGGCTCAAATATATTAAATGCGATCATATTTAACACAATTACATACGCAATAAGTGAAATTTGATCAATTTAACCCTAAATTCGAAGCGTTATTAAGGCTACCGCCGCATTGGCGGCGATATTAATAGTTATATTTTCGAATCGACGAACGTAATGTAAACAAATCGCCGACGCCGCCGCATCGACGTTGCTTTCCATACTGGCGTAGGCGGCGATTTGTTGACTGTACGATCGTCGATTCGAAAATATAACTATTAGTATCGCCGCCAATGCGGCGGTAGCCTTAATAACGCTTCGAATTTAGGGTTAATTTAATGAAATTTCACGATTTGAGTATGTAATTCTGTTAAATATGGTCGCTTTGAATAGATTTGGCCCGAATCGGTCCCTAACCTGCACGTTATCCCAGGCTCAAGTTGGGGTTAGTGAACTCGACCTTAACTCCCGAGGTGCTTACCTAACCCGCCCTCATACATTGACACTTTGGCCGCTAACCCGGGAAATCCGCACGACGCGTGGGTTACGAGCCCTAACCCGCCCTCATACATTTGGCCCCAGGTGGGTAACATCAGGTCGGGTAATGTTGGGTCGGGTATACTTGTGTCAGGTAAACTCGGGTCAGATAAAGTGAGCTGAGGTAAAGTGTGGTCGGGTAAAGTGGGGTCGGGTAAAGTGTGGTCGGGTAAAGTGTGGTCGGGTAAAGTGTGGTCGGGTAAACTCGGGTCAGGTAAACTCGGGTCAGGTAAAGTGAGGTGAGGTAAAGTCAGGCCGGGTAAAGTGTGGCCGGGTAAAGTGTGGTCAGGTAAAGTGTGGTCAGATAAAGTAGGGTCGGGTAAACTCGGGTCAGGTAAACTCGGGTCAGGTAAAGTGAGGTGAGGTAAAGTCGAGTCAGGTAAAGTGTGGTCGGGTAAAGTGTGGTCGGGTGAACTCAGGTCGGGTGAAGTTGGGTCAGGTAAAGTTGGGTCAGGTAAAGTCGGGTTGGGTAAAGTTGGGTCGGGTAACGTTTAGGCGGGTAACGTCAAGGTGGGTAATGTCGAGGTGGGAAACATTGAGGTGGGTAATGTTGAGGTGGGTAACATCGAGACGGGTCACGTCGAGCCAGGTAACATCGAGGCGGGTCATGTCAAGCCAGGTAAAGTCGAAGCGGGTAACGTCAAGTCGAGCCAGGGTAAACTCGAATCGGGGTAAAGTCGAGCTGGGCTAAAGTCGACCCGGGGTAAAGTCGACCCGGGGTAAAGTCGAGCCCGGTAAATTTGACTAATAATAATATAATTATGCATTTAAAAAAAAAATTATTAAGACATTCTTTAGAAAAAAAGTATTCTAGTTCCAAGATTCGAACCAGTTACCCTCTGATCTTGAGACCAACACTCTGCCATCTGAGCTATAGATGAACTGCTAATCCCAGAGTGGTCCAATTGGTGGCAGAATGCTGGGAGGTCCTGACAGCATGTGAATAATGAGCAAACAATATGGAAAGAAAGAATCTGAAAAAAATTAAAAAGTAAGGATAATAAATAAATCAATTTAAATATAAATAAAATAAAATTTAAATAAATATAACCACATCATCATTGACCAGCATGGTGTGGCTACAAGTGGGCTGGTGGGGGTGTGGATGGCAGACCAGTGTGGTCTGTGTGGCTATTGTCTTACTTTGTGTGTGTGGGTGGTGGGGGAGGTGTCAGGTGGGGCAACCACACATGACTACCACTAACCTGGTCTATATGGCTGACAGGGTGACGCCAACACAAAGAAGCTAGGGTGGGGATGCATCTGTAAACTGACTAACTGAAAAACTTAGTGGGGATGTGGGTCATGGTCATTGAGCCATGACTGCTGCCAAACCTTGTTTTTAAGTTTGAGAATAGGGGTACTACCAGTACCAGTATATCCATACATCCATACATTTATGTATATATATGCACATATATATGCACATATAGATGCCCATATATACATGTATATATGTGTATATATACATACCTACATATATGTATGTGTATATTATGTGCATATATACACATATATACACATATATATGCGTATATATGTATATATGCATATATGTATGTCTATATATGCGCATATATGCATATATATGCATATATATGCATATATATACGCATATATGTATGTATACATATCTACATGTATATATGTGTACATATGCATATATATGCGTGTATATCACTATATCTTTATAATTATGCCTATATATGCATATATATATATGCATATATATATACATGTATATTCTGTCTGTATATGCACATACACATACTGTATGGTGGATATACCACACAGAGAGAAATCCACTTTTCACCCACACCCACACCCACACCCAACCCACACCCACACCCAACTCCAGTGGCCATCCTTGTGTAGTAGACTGCTAAAGCAACAACCCATCTGCCTGTGTACATTAGAGTAATGGCATATATGATGCTATTCATCATGATTTGTTCATATTGTTGGTTATTTCTCATTAACTATGTCCAGGATTTTGATTCTAAGAAAAATACTGGTTTAAATAGATCATGGTGTTTCACCAGTAAAAATGACTAATTCCAGAATAAAAACAGCACAATGTTATAGGCAAAATAAGATTATCTCTTTAGTTTAATGTAGTTTTAATTGAATATTATGAACATACTATAGACAGGAGCATTTTCTTCATAGAAACTTTGAAGAGCTACTTATAGCCATTTTAATGATGTATTTTGTTAGGTACCATCCTCAATATTAAAGTAGTGGCAGACTGTGACAGGTCACCCCTATTTGTTTCTATATGTAAACTGTCTTGGTTTTCCAAAACGTCTTGATTTTTCAAGACGTTTTGAAATCCAAGACGTGGCCTCTACCTGGTGATGCCGGATACATTATTGTGAGATAGAAAAAATACATGTAGTAGACCTATTGCTAATTAACATACATAAAACACATTCAACATATAAATATTTGACTTACTACCCAACCAACCCCCAACAAAAATGCAGAATCAGTAACAATGTAATGTAGAAACCAAATATACAAAGCGTTACCGCATTTTTAGAAGTTACCATCGATTAGAAATATTGTTAATTCCACTGAGAACTGAAGGACTGCTAAATATCTGAATATATCATTTGTCATTATCACCTGATTGTTAAATTGTTAGCATTGAATTATTTATGCAAATGTTTTTGAATTGATGTAACTTTTTTTTTAAATCATGCATAGTACATCTAGGTCTTATCTGGACTGCTACAATATTAAAGTTGCATAGTCCGATGGTTTTGACTTTATGTTATTTTTCTGAGATAAATATATTAAATTGATTGTTATAATCTACCTTACTTTAGTTTAAGGTAACTTATATTTTGAATGGCTAACTTTCGAGATATTTGAAATGCAAACGTGTAAAATTAGTTTTGACAAGCATGCCAAAAGTGTGACACCATAGGCTTCAGTAGTAACAGGTTCTATTAAATTGACTCAGTATTCCCTTCTATGTGGAAACAATTGCTTAATAAGTGCATCAGTATCTAAGTTAGATATGTAAAATCAAATATAGATGTTTGTTTCAGTTTTGAAAATTTGATGCTCCATCGGACTATGCAGCTTTAATGTCAGCAGTAGTTGCAGTCTAATGGTTTTTCAATTTCTGTCATTTTTTAAATGATAAATATAAGCCTATTAGATGGATCATAATGATCTACCCTTTCATTTGAAGTATCTTTTATTTAAAATTGCAAACCTTGGATATCTAAAGTGAAAAATACCAATTTAATTGGGGCATACATATTCTGACACCAATTTTTTCCCCATTTTGTGATGAATTTGCTTTGCATTGCATTTGATTCACTGTAGGCTGGCACTCTCACCTCTGCCTCGTGAGACTCGGGCTTTCATACATCTGCGACATTCATTTCCGACCAACACTCCAGACTGTCGCTACCTGATGTATATAGGGCTGGCTGTCCACATTTATGAGTGTATACATTTAATTCAGCTTAGTAACCTAGGAAAATCTCATTTTGAAAATGCACACCAAATAACATTGGCAGAATGTGGTTTTGTTCATTGGTTTATGTCCGAACAAGGTCTAAGGTCAGTGGAAGTGATGATTAGGAATTATTGGATGGTGTTGGAGTTGTAACACAAGCAGGCTGAGTGGAGGGGCAGTCCAGTTGGTGGACACTATAGTATTATACCATAATCTCTTGGGGTAACAGTCATTTAGTGGTGCGAGTGGGCAGAGGAAAGAGCCCAGGGCTTTGGGGAGTGGGGACTTAATCTACAGCATATATAAAAGGTATGATTGGTATTATTTATGTAGTTCAAAATGCACAATCAGAAATTGGGCGCACTCAAATTTAAACAAACAAACAAACAAACAAGATTTAGATGATCATTCTATTAATAAAATACTTTTATTATAGGTACTGTGCTATTATTTTCCAGGACATACATTGTGGTGATTCAATGAGTGCATCAGAATTTGGTGACATGATTAGGTAACACCTAGTTGCATTATTATTCATATACTGAGATGGAATCATTATGAACACAAATAACATTTAGTTTATTGATGGCATGCCTAACTGAATAGGCTGACATATGCAATTTGAGGAATACTGAATTATCATTCAGTATACATAGACATTTCTCTTCTTTTAATATTAACAAAATGGGAAAATGTATGAAAAATAATAAAACAAAGTACCACTAAAAAGAAATCTAAAAACAAAGCAATTTTTTATAAGTCTTTTATTGGACATATGAGATGATAAGAATCAGAATGCTTGCCCCAGATAATTGTTCAAATGTATAGTCTAAGAAAAACAATTCCATAAGTTTGAGTAATATTCTACTTATCTAAGGTGTTCTGTCATCTTAGCTCACATAGTGTCATATCTTTTAGCATTTGTGCGAGTTCCTTGTCAATAACTAATATTTCTGAATATGACCAGCATGGGTCATTTTGGTATTCGTTAGAATTACAAAAAATAGCCAGTACATCTCACCACCTAGTGTAATTCTTTGGTTCAATCAAATGAAAGCCTGTGTATTGAATGCGGCCTTATTTAATTCATCTGAGGAGAAAGTGTGTCAGCTGAACTATATGGTCTCATTGATGATTAATGATGAATCGTCTGGTGTTGTTGGTCCAACTTCCATCCCAGTACTTGATTGTAGCTGCCACAAGGTGGGACCTCTGCCTAAAATTTAAAGAAAGATTCAATCAAATGTAAAATACTGATAATATACTAAACATTTGGAATAAGTACCAGGTATATAAGTATAAGGTGATAAACTAACTGATTTACTGTCCACTGCAATCTCAATTCTCATGGATACTCCTTTAGATTACAAAATTGTAAGGGAGATAATTGTACATGTCATCCAATAACATGGGTAATTCATAATATAGATACACCTTGTCATTACACTGGGAAAATCTTTTAATGTTGCTTAGGCAAGTAACCCCAATGTCATCCTCGTTGCATGTATAATTTAAACAAATACTGTATCTAGGATAACCCACCTGATTTCATATGTATAACATGATCTGAGCTCACTTGTCATCGAGCCTTCACTACAAGTAGGTATCCTAAGTGATTTAAACAAATTGTTTTGAATTTCTTTAGGTTGTTACTTAATTGAAACAACCCAAAGCTAAAAAGATAACATTTTTCATGGCCCCAAAAATGTTAAGTAACCAACCTATCGGACTTCTGATATTTTTTCCTAATGTTTTCCCCTGCAAATCCAAGGCCTGTAGAATGAGAATAAAAAGATCCTGGGGTATGAGGTAGTTAAATTTTAAGATATTCAAAAATGCTAAAAATAACAATTTCCTCAATTTACAAATTTGGCTTTGGACCACCCTTGGGGATGGGCTTAAGGAAAATATTGGCACCCCTATTAAAATATTCAGATTTTTCTCTGACCTATTGATGAGTCTTATCACCGCTATATTTTTTTCAGGACCACATATGCTTTAGAAAAGCTTAAAGAAATAGGTTTTAAATGCTCCGGAGCTCAAATTGGCAAGTGATAAAATGAGGAGGTAAAAAGCTGATTTGTAGGCCACCACTTTTGGATTTTATTAATGCTTGTTTGCATGAGTTTACTGCGGTGACAGTGACTGTCGCCCACTTGCTGTTTTCAATTTTAGCACTCTATTATTAAGAATAGCCAACATTTACTTTGTCTCACATTCGCGCATTCATGCCGTCATGCATCACTAAGAATCATGACAAACTCATTCTTTTGTAAAAAATACAAGATCTTTATTTTCATGTAAAAATCTAAATTATGCATTATTTGGTTTAGAAATGGTGATTAATACCATTGGCAAAATGATGCTAGCTCTGGTCAAAGTGCGCCAGAGGTGTGAAGAAGTAGCGTATAATGCTTAAGTTAGTTGAAACAAAAAGTGATTTTCTAGATAAATGGGGTTGACAAAGTATTGACTTTATTTAGCTTAGAAAAATCATATTATAATCTGGATGGTACTATTAGAAAGAAGAAATATAAAGCTTTATTGTGATTTAGTTTAGATTTGAATTGATGAACAAAACAGGAGGCAGACGCTCAACTCATTCGGCCACCCAGTCTGGTCCCATACATGACAACTCACCATGATATCCTTGGAGAATCCAACAATGACCCATCCATCAGGCCTAATGGACATCTAGAGAGAGACTATGGTCTTCTTACACGTGACGAGCACAGTGCAGGTATCGCCTATGCAGTCAGTCAGGTCCTTGTAGCACTCCTTAGTTGTACCACATCCCACCACATTAATGGACGAAGATGTGAAGACACATAAGCTCTCCAGCTGTACAGGGAATAATAGGAATAATAATAATTATCAAGATCATTAAAAATGTGTTGTCATTAATGGCAATAGTACTAATTAAGTTACTTCTTTGTTGGAGTTGGGGACTGTAATCCAATATTCCAACCCGTCACATTCAACCAGGAATCAAACTATTTTCCACATGTGTAGCATGTGCTCTGCCAATTTGGCTGGGAGTCCCCACCAAAAATACCAACTCATTGAATATCAACAAACTACATTTTGTCAATCTGAGGAATGGGGCTGCAGGAGTAACTGAGTTACTGACAGTGCAGATGGCAGATACAATAGCCCAGGCTCTTCGCATGGTAGTTGTGCAGCTAATTGATGAATGGATATTCGCATGGCAGATGTGGAAATTTATGTAAGATAAAGGGAGTAGGTACAGGTGGGTCACTCTCCTGAAAACTAGTCAGCATGAGATGGGATTTTAAAACATCAATGAAAAAGGGAGAGAGAGGGAGAGGGGAAGAGAGAGGGGAAGAGAAGAGGGAAAGAGAAGGGAAGAGAGAGGGAAAGAGAGAGGAAGGTGAGGGGGAGAGGAGGGGAGAGGGAGGGGAATAGGGGGAAGAGAGGGGGAAGAAAGGGGAAGAAGAGGAAAAGAGATGGAGAGAGGGAAGAGAGAAGAAGAGGGAAGAAAGGGGAGAGAGGGGAAGAGAGAGGGGAAGAGGAGAGGGGAGAGAGAGGGAGGAAGGGAGAGAGGGAAGAGAGGGAGGGAGAGGAGAAGAGAGAGGGAGGGCGGGGAGATAGGGAATAGAAAGAGAGGGAAAAGAGGGGGAGAGAGGGAGGATAAAAGGGGAAGAGAGTGGGAAAGAGAGATTGGAAGAGAGGGAAGAGGGGAAAGAAGAGAGGAAACAGAAAGGGAGAGGATAGGGGAAAGAGGAGGGGCAGAGAGGAGAGATGGGAAGAAAGGGGGAGAAAGGGGAAGAAGAGGGGAAGAGAGGGAGAGAGAGAGGAAAAAGGGGGGAAGAGGAAGCGAGAAGAGGGAGAAAGAGGGGAAGAGGAGAAGGAGGGGAAGGGAGGGGAAGAGAGAGGGAGAGAGAGGGGAAAGAGAGGAGGGAAGAGAGGGAAAGGAGAGAGGAGAGAGAGGGAGGGAAGGAGAGAGGGGAAAGAGGGAGGGAAGAGAAATGGAAGATAGGGGGAGAGAGGGAAGAAAAGGGGGAAGAGAGAGGGGAAGAAAGGGGGGGAAGAGAGGGGAAGGAGGAAGAGGAAGGGAAGGAGAGAGGGAGGGAAGGAGAGCTGGAGCGAAGAGAGGGGAAGAGAGAGGGGAAGAAAGGGGAAGAGAAAGGAACGATAAAGGGGAAGAGAGATGGGAAGATAGGGGAGAGGGGAAGAGAGTGGGAGGGAAAGAAAGGGGAATAGAGAGGGGAAGAGAGGGAGAGTTGGAGAGAGTGCGAGAAAGGGATAGAGGGGAGAGGGAGAGAGAGTGAGAGAGAGGGGAAGAGATAAAAGGAAGGAAAGAGAGAGGGAGAGGGAAAGAGAGAGAGAGGGGGGGGGGGGGTAGATAATCGACGTTTTGCACTGCGCGGATCGGCAAATTAATTGGCCGTACGCCTTTGTTTTGCTCCCGACGCCGTTTTCAGCGCATGCAGTCGCAATGACGAACTAATCTATAGATGACAATATATTAGGAATATTAGTTACCTTTCTATGAAATGGTGTGAAGAATGTGCTGATTATTGGTTCGAAGTATGGTGAATATCCATATCCACAGCATTAATTTAGGCTAATATTAGATTCAAGTAGCCATTTGCAATATAAACAGTGATGAAAGAACAGCTCTGATTGGCTTAGCATGACCACCCCCAAAGCCACTTGAAAGCTTACACGCTTCTTATTTTGGCAGTCCTTTTCCTTATGGATAATGGTGCACCAATATTTTTGTTTGTTTGTTTAAGTGCTTTTAATCCTCTGAATAAGATGTTGTCAGTGCTAATGCCAAAAAAAACAACAAAAACAACAACCCCAAACAAAGCTATACAAGGAAGAGTACATAGAGGCAGCTCAGAGGAGCAAGGTAAAACAATAATACAGTGAAGTAAAGAGGAGCTCAGAAGGAGCTAACAGTATAACTTAGCTAGGAGGAGCTCGTGGGAGCTTAGAGTTCAGGGGAGGGGCGCCGAGGAGCCCTCCACCAGCAGAGGAGAGTAAGAAAGAGAAGAGATAGTTGGTGGGTGGGTGGAGAGAAAACGATGCAGGGAGGACGGCGAGGGCGAGTGCCAGGGAGGCGGCGGGCGGCCTTATAAGGAGGGAGCTGCAAGGCGAGGGGGAGGTGAGAAAGCGGCGGGCAGGGCGGCAGGGTGCAGGCGGCAGGGTGAGAGAATGAGCGAGACAGGGTAGGTGGGAAAGCGGCGACGGCAGCGAGGCGGGGGGAGGGCGACAGGGGTGAGAGAGAGCTGAGCAAGGACGGGGAGGTGGGAAAGCTGCGCGACGGCAGGGGAGGGGGGGGGGGGAGGGTCTCCCCCCCCATCAAACGCAATGCACATTACGACCAATGCACTGGTCTTCCAGCCCTAATCACAATTGCCTCTACACAGTAAACAAATCTACAACAATATACAGACAGACAGTTACAGGAAAATAAGCAAAACATCGGTACATGAATGATAGGTAAAGAACAAGATAAGAGAAAAAGAAACATATGTGGGGAGGTAGGCCTAACTATGTTAGACTAGTATGGTAGGCATTAGTAGGGGGTGGGGCATAACTGATTATCTTTCTAGTAGTAACATACTCGTTGAAAGGGTGATGGGGGATGTAGGGTGGGTCTTTGTGATTGAACTTTTGTTCATGGTAATCTCAGGTGGGGCCTATTGAGTTAGTAAGTAGGTTAATATTGATTAATCATGTACCTCCAGGCTCATTCCGTTGTAGATGGCTTTTTTGGTCTAGTTGGCCGCTACCAGTGAGGAATTAACCCCTTCAAGTCTAGTGATGAGTCTGGAACTTAGGTCTTGTAGCCCTGATGACTTGTATTCAGAGAGTAACTGCACTTTCTTGATAAGTTCTTGCTCTGTGACTGCATATGGGTGCAGTTCAAATCTTCTTCACTACCCTTGACTCCGAGTGTTGCAAATTAGTCTAGCAGTGCATTTAGCTCTCTTTTGATTAATGTTTTATATCTTTCTATTGTCCCTGTACTTCTTTCTTCTACTCCCAGTGTATTCCATTCCCTTGCCTTCATGTACTCAGTACTCCTCTCATACGAACTGTGTTTGGCTCTGTTCTGGTCGTTTTTTTCTAGTTGCATAGACTAATTCATGGTCACATATCCGCCATGGTCTCGTGCCCTTTTTCTTGATATGTACACTACAATATACAGTTACGGGACGCGCAGCAGGGCAGAACGGTGATGTGGCAGTTCCATAAATAAATCACTTGTACCTGTGGATGTTCTCCACCCAGTGGTATTAGAATCCACTGAAAGATGCTTCGGGTCAATCTTTTGGGGATTCAACCATATATTGACCTTTCTACAATACATTATTAATTATAACAATGCATTACAATAAATAGTGGGCATTTCTTTTTCACCTTCCTTGCTGGTTAATAATAAATATATATGCAGGATTACACAATATATCATCAGATAGAAGGATAAATTACACTTAAGTCATTGTTGACAATAAATATAATACCTATAACTTAATCAAATTATCATCCTTCTGTTTACTTGGGTAATTGACTATATATACATGAGGGGGAATTACACTTGTCAGGGGGTCAATAAATTGAATATCTATGGATTATTAATATAAATATAGGTAACTAAATAAAAGAAACTCCAGCTGCTTCAAATCACTGTATTCTGTATCCACGATTGCAGTTTGGTCTTTATTTTCGATGTTACAGTCGTTGGGCTGGTTGTCCAATGGCCGGACGCACTTTCCTTCGCCGATGGTCACATGACGTCCAAGAACTGTAGGTCACGTGACGTCAGAGAAACGGAAGTAATATGACGTCAGAGAACCGGAAGTCACGTGGTACTGCCCAGGCAGACAACACTGCCAAGGCCGCTCCTTTGGATGGGAACCCTGTGAGGCACAAACCCAAAATGCAAGCATTTAGAACATTTGTTATTGTCGTCTGCTTTAGATAAATGTCGTCTGCCATCAATCAAGTACACTGAAGCCCATTGGGTTTACCGCCCATTTTCACTGAAATATAGAACCAAGTTGGCACTAAATATCAATCACCTCCATGGCAGCAGACTACATTTTGCAGAGCGTGTTAAAATTGGACAATTAATTAAAACGGTTAAAGTTGCATGGTCTGATGGCATTTGAATTTTTGTCTTATTTTTTTAGATAAATATATCATTAGTCTGGAGTCATTTTGATGAAAAATAACTAGTTTTGAAGCAATTTGAGCTGAAAGAACCCAAAATAATTTCGACAAGCTTGCCAAAAGTGCTGTGGCTATGACCCAGATGATCATCTCGCGGTGACCATGTGATGTGGGATGACCTACTAATCCTGGAACTTGACAGGGCTGTAGGTAGGTATTTCTGTTTGAGGTTTTGAACATTCTGGGAACGGATTGGTGCCATAGGCCCGTGGCACTAGGGTTTTTAACAAAATATTATTTTGTAGAAAGTTTGATAAGCGACAAAGAAGGAACGAGGAGGCAGGGGTGGAAGAAAAGCACTTTATTTTAAGTGCGAGACAATGGAATGACAATAAAGGATAATGACAGGATAATGATAAGATAACAATAAATACCATAATTATCTACTCCACATCTCCTTCTGTTATGTTTTGATTAATAATTCATTAATTAAATTGGTCTTAGCGGTAGGTGTTGATCAAACTTACCTATTCACATCAACACATTTTTTAAGATGGCTAGCAACGTGCTGTATTCACTATGTGTATTTAAATATCTAGCATAATACAAAGCGGTAACGCTCTATCTAAACCCGTAATATATGTGCAGAACGACTGATTTTACATGTACAGACTGTAATTAAAACAGGGATAAATCTGATAAATCCTTAAATACGATAAATCCTTAAAATTAACAGTACATGACAATATATTATGTTACAGTTACAGACTGTATTTAAAACATGTGTAAATATGATAACTCCTCATAGTTAACAATAAATAACAATTTAACAGCGTAAATACAACATGATCTTCTCTTATGATGATGTTTCGTTCTATTATGTTGATACATATGTACAGGTCAGGTTGATTTATTTGTGTGTTTGGTATTTCTTTATCTTGTTGTTGGAAAACTTAGCCTTTTCACTGGGCGAATAACTCTGCCGTATTGTGTTGTATACGTAGTGTTTTTGACTTCCTTGGGTTGTATGTTATACTTTGTAGATGGTAGCCACTGTACTACTGTTTGGGTGGTACTTTTATTGGACTTGAAAATGTGTTTTCGATTTCTTTTGATCATGTTGTTTTGCGAGTTCAGTAGAGTGTAATCCTGCGGACCTGGTATCTGTGATTTGACTATTTATCCTGTGGCCCACGCACCTTTGTGGTCCAAGTACCGTATTTCATCGCCCGTGTTCAACTTTGGGTGGCCATGTCCTACATGTTCATCAAAGTATTTCTTTTGGTTCTGTTGTATGTTCTGTATTTCGGTTCTTTTTGATGTTTGTATCTTTGGTTTTAATTGTCTTGTCAAAGTTGGTATTTTCGACCTTAGTTCACGGGACATTAATAATAGTGTGAGTGAGGCTCCCAGTCCCTGTATTTTGGTATTACGGTAATTTAGCAATGCAATATTTGTATCTTTCTTGTCAAATATAGATTTTTTTATCATAAGTTTTACTGTCTGTACATACCTTTCTACCTGTCCATTGCTCTGTGGAAACATTGGGTTTGAAAATACTGGTCTAAAATCATATTCTTCTTCAAATTGTAAATATTCAGCACTGCTAAATTGAGGTCCGTTGTCTGACACTACTATCTTAGGAATCCCGTATCTGCAGAACATTTGTTTTAAGGCGCATATTATTGCCTGGCTTGTGGTTGTGTTTAATTCTACTATTTCCGGAAATTTTGGTTATAATCAATTATTAACAGAAATGAAGTATGTTCAACATAAAATAGGTCAACTCCTACTTTGTAATATGGGATAGTAGGTATCTGGTGGTTTATTAGTGGCTCTCACTGCTGTCTATTCCGCGATTCCTGGCAAATTTGACATCGCAATATTTTATCTTCTATCTGACTACTGATGCCAGGCCAAAAAATGTGATCCCGTGCTAACTATTTGCATTTGACCACTCTTAAATGTGACTCATGTATTTTTTCTAGCATGCGCTTTTGTAATGTTTTTGGTATTATAATACGGTTTTCTTTTAACAATATGTTGTCTTGCAGTGTAATATCATGTCTGTATGTAAAATATCACCTACGACTCCAAGGTTGTAGACTTATACAATGTCTGGCCAAGATATGACTTGTTGTAGTCGTCATCATCTTTATGCCATCTCTTATTCCTTGTGTTACAACTGTCTTCGATAATCCGAGCTGCAGGCACTGTGATGTCCTGTGGCGAAAAGGCCACCTTGGATGATGCTGTGTGAATAAGATCACTTGGTGACTTGTGTTTGGTAGGAGACTCTGGAAAGTGAACGTCTGCAAAAAACATGAAGTTGCCCTTAATTGTCCATGGAGCGTGGGGTGGGGGGGTAGGAAATAGGATATATTGCGCCTAGAGCGGGACTCGAACACACATCTCTTTGCATTCCGGGCCAGTGTGCTAACCATTACACCACCTAGGCTCCCTGATATCACAACACTACCCACGCCTACCTGTCTATGTGGTTACTTGCCTGAGAGGTCAGTGCAGACCACTACACTCGTTCCTCTGGAATTGTAAGTCTTTTTATGCTTACAATTACATACATACAGGCAATGCACTAACATATACATACCACAGGGCATAGCTTGTACAGGATCTCTTCACCACCAGGTCCATGGGGGTGATGAAAATGGGAAATATTGCGCCTAGAGCGGGATTCGAACCCACATCTCTTTGCATTCCGGGCCAGTGTGCTAACCATTACACCACCTAGGCTCCCTGATATCAACACACTACCCACGCCTACCTGTCTATGTGGATACTTGCCTAAGAGGTCAATGCAGACCACTACACTATGTATGACTGTCAGGTTGAAATTTTGTAATCTCATTCTCATCCGTTGCATTCTTGCTGAGAGTTTATGTATAGGTTTAATCATTATCGACACAAGTAGTTTGTGGTCAGTATGTATTCTTACTTCTTTACCGTATATGTACTCATAGAATTTTTTGCATCCAAAACAAATAGCTAAAAGCTCCTTTTCTATCACGGCATAATTTGACTGTGTTCTATCTAAAGCTTTTGATGCCATGGCAACTGGTTTGTTTTCTTGAAATAGTGTTGCCCCATGGCCAGATTTTGATGCTTCAACCTGTAGGATTATGTCCTTGTTGACATCAAAATATTTTAGAACAGGAGCTTTTGTTAATAACTCCTTTAGTTTGTTAAAAGATTTGTTTTGTTCATCTTGCCAATGCCATGCTACATCTTTTTGGAGAACTAGCCGTAACAGCTTTGTTAATTTGCCCATGTTAGGGATGAATTTACTGACGTACCCAATCATACCTAGAAAGCTTTGGATTGCCTTTTTATCATTTGGTGTAGGCATATCCAATATGGCTTGTATACGATCCTTGCTAGGCAGCAGTCCCTCTTGAGTTAGTAGGTGTCCAACATAATTTACTTGTGACTGACAAATCTTAAGTTTTTTAGGGTTCAGTCTTAAATTTACGTCTTTAGCTCTCTGTAATACCCTTTTCAGTTGGGTGTTGTGTTCATCAACTGTGCTCCCATATACTAGGATGTCATCTGTGATAACATCGATGCCTTCTAAGTCACCTAATATGTTACTCATTTTTTGGATAAAAATATCTCTGGCTGTTTTTTTGCTGAATGGTAATCGTGTGTATCAATATCTACCCCATGGTGTATTGAAAGTGCACAATTTTGAGCTCTCCTCATCTAGTTGAATTTGCCAATATCCACTGTTGGCGTCTATTACTGAAAAATATTTCGCCCCACATGTTTTGCTACTACCTCTTCTATGGTATGTGTGGGATATGGGCCTCTCAATATGGCCTTGTTTAATTTAGTGGGGTCTAAACATATTCTGATCATCCCAGGTTTTCTTACAATAGTGATCGACCTCACCCATGGCGTTGGTTCAATCGGTTCTACGATTACCTCTAGGCTTAACATTCTATCCAGCTCTCTACGTACATCATTAATTATAGCATGTGGTATTCGTCTAGGGGCGTCAATTACCGGTGTTATATTTCTATCGACATGGATACTGGCATTTACTTTTATTTTACCGAGACCTTTAAAAACATCAGCATATATATTTGCCAATTTTTGAGCACTTGTGTCAGTCTCTGGTGTGCTGCCTATAGTGTCCACACATGCGATCAGCTTCAGTCTGACGCACACATTTTTTCCTAGAAGGGGGCTACCTGTCTCGGTGACTTGAAACCTCAATTGATGCCCACGGATAGTGATGAACATCTCTCCTCGTGGCTGTAGTCGTTGCCCTGTGTACGTGATGAGATGGCAATGCGGTGGAGTCATCGTCATGTCGTTCGGTTGTTCGTACACTGCTCTGGGAATGATCTTCGCCTCCGAACCTGTGTCGAGCTTGAATTTTACCAAAACATCTGTGTACCACAGTTCCTCTCCTTCACCATTGTCCTCATGTAGCACCCCAACAAACAAATCATGATCACTTTCTTCATTTGTGTATGGGTCTATCCACTCCTCGGGTTCGTAGTGATGTCCCATGTTTACTTCATTGACTGCTGAGTTCTTTGCCCATTACTGCTACACATCTTCACGAAATGTCCTAACTTCCTGCATCCAGAGCATTGTTTGTCTTTTGCCCGGCACTGTCCTTTGTTATGCATATAACCACAATTTGAGCATCTGAATCTTGAACTATTAGATCGGTATTGTTGTGACGTTCATTTCCATGTTGCTAACTGACGTTGTGTTGTCATACCACTGTCAAATTTGGATATCATGTCGATGTGTTCATCGGTTTTCGTGCTGGCACTGTCACTTAGTTGTGTTGCGCTGTGTTCACTCACATGGCACATTGTTAAACACTGTTCCAATGACAAGTTTTGAGTCTGCAATAGGCGATCCCTGAGATTGTTGTCCTTAACGCCGCACACAAGTCTGTCGCATAATAAAGAGTCTTCAATCTCACCGTAGTTACAGTGAGATAGGCGGTTTCGAAGTTCGCGTATATATGTTTCCATGCTCTCGTTCGTCTGATTCAATGAATTAAATCGATATCTTACTACAGTGATGTTGGTTTTCCCCCTCACAGTTAACACGAAAAGCATCTATGAGTAGCGTGATCTTCTCGTGGTCATTAATGTCAATATTGAGTGTTCGGTGAACTTTCTGCGCTTCTGTTCCTGCCACATGAAGAAATACACAGCATTGTACTTTCTCCGACTTTCCAGCAACTCCCGATGCCGTGGCATAAATTTGATATGCATGTTGCCATTGACTCCAGTTCAATGCTAAATTACCTTCCAAGTTGAGTGGTACAGGGGGTTTCAATCCTGATAGTGCCATAGTACTTGGTAGGTATTCCACATCTGACACCATGTAAGATACGAGTCGACACCTTGAGTTCTAGTTCATGACTGGCTTTATTTACTCAACGCATTGTCAGGCAACGTTCCTTGGTTAATCTGTTACTCTCGAGTCATCGGGTGATTCACATACATTACAATGACGAACTGCATGCTCTGCGATTCCGAGCCACCCACCGACGCATACACTGCAGAAGGCTGCTGCCGTCATAGCTTTAAGCCCAGAACCCAGCGCATTTGTGATGGATCCCGTCCAAACAATAACACATGACCAGAACAGTTGCTGCCATCATAGCATTAAACCTGGAGATCTATGCATTTGGGGTGGATCCCGTCAAGCCATTAATGCTCAGGTCCGGCTGGATGGTAAAATATGGCTGCTGCCATTGTATCATTAAGCGCAGAACCCGGCGCATTTGCGATGGGTCCCGTCCAAATGATTCGCATAACCACAACCAGAATGGCTGCTGCCATCATAGAATTAAAACCGGAAACCTGTGTGTTTGTGGCAGATCTCATCAAACTATTAATGCTCAGGCTCAGCTGATGTGGTCAGCATGGAACGGATGCTGCATTAGCTAATACAAAATATCTGAAAGTTAAAAACTGTCAAATGCACATATCTCACTTCATATGGTTCATTCCTTTTTACATTCAATAACTAAAAAACATTTTCCTTTTATATACAGTGTAACTGACAAATTTCAAACGGATGCGCACAAAACACATCCATGTGCATCCTCACATACATTTAGACCACCAAGGATATGCGTACTGCTTCCATTTCCCATGTACATATTACTGCTCTGTTATTATTTACTGTTATGTCATTCATGTCTCATCCTCCCTCATACCATACATAGTCCCGATGGTAGATGCAATTTTAATTGACAAATGTAAAAATTTCAAAATTTAAATTACCCAAATTGATTAATTATATTTATAGAATTGACCAAACAGCATTGAATATCCAACATGTAGGGGAGGGGCAACATCCACCTCATTTCCCCTTCCCCTCTATGGCCTTGCACAGTAGGCCTACTTGGTCGGGGGAGGCTAATGAGGTCACAAGATTGGCCTAATTGGTTAATGGCCTCCCTGCATAATGGGTGTTTCAAAGTGAGTGTCCAAAGGGGTGAGGTTTATAAGTTCACTGGTTATTCTGTATATGCTGTCCCAAATCATTAGCTAATACACCAGTATCTAAGTTGGATATATAGAATCAAATGTAAGTAGTTGTTTTAATTTTGACAAAATTATATTTCATCAGACCATGCAACTTTAACATATTTAAACGTTATGGAAAGGGTTAACACATTTAAAATCTTAGTATTACAAAGTAATTGATTGCATGACAGATGTTAATTTAAAAAATGCAAGTAATAATACTGTTTTAGTTTTATTGTTAAATGGAAGATTGTGTGCTCACTACTAATAACAGCTGCATAGTCCGATGAAAGGATCAACATTTCAAAACCAAAACATTTACAAAAGTCTTATTCTATAGATCCAATTTAGATACTGTTGTATTTATTACGCAACTCTCACAGCAGAGAGCTAAATGGAGAGCGGCAGCCCAGATAGCACACAGTCGTCGGCCCGACGGCGGCCCGACGGCGGCCGCTCCGTCGGCCCGACGGTGGAAAATGCCGTCGGGCCGACGTTGTTTTGTCCAACCTCCCGCCGTCGGGGCGACGGCGCCAAACGCCGTCGGGCCGACGTTGTTTTGTCCAACCATACACCGTCGCCCCGACGGCGGCTGCCGCCGGCGGCCCGACGGCGCCAAACGCCGTCGTTGTTTTGTCCAACCATACACCGTCGATTCGACGGCGGCTGCCGCCGTCGACCCGACGAGCCGAGAAGACGCTGTCACTATAGTGTCAATACGTACAGGTGCAAAAATATTAGTTTTATTCAAAATTAATAGAAATCGAGAACCCATACCTAAT
Source organism: Branchipolynoe longqiensis (assembly GCA_030323885.1). Taxonomy (NCBI): domain Eukaryota; kingdom Metazoa; phylum Annelida; class Polychaeta; order Phyllodocida; family Polynoidae; genus Branchipolynoe; species Branchipolynoe longqiensis. Next base: position 20,300 of record JASIRB010003683.1, on the reverse strand, counting down.
AAATTTAATATAGTCTGTACGTGTTGACACTATAGTGACAGTGTCTTCTCGGAAAAACCAAGATGGCGGTCCTTCGTCAACATTCCGTACCGTTCAAATCGTATTAACACGAATAATTCCATTAATACATCGTAATAAATTACAAAACTTTTACAAAATAATCTAAACATATTAATAAACAAACCTGTTAAATAATTCCTTTAAATTCCTCCGATTTCTGGCGTTATTTGTTCAAATAGAACGCTGTCCAACGATCGCACGTGTTGTGCTGGCTACTCGAGCGGGATTCGAAGTAAACAAACCGTATCGGATGATTCAAATCGTATTAACACGAATAATTCCACTAATACTTCGTAATAAATTACAAAACTTTTACAAAATAATCTAAACATATTAATAAACATACCTGTTAAATAATTCCTTAAAATTCCTGGTATTTCTGGAGTTATTGGTAGAAAAAGAACACTGATCAACAATCGCACGTGTTCCGCGGGCGACTCGAGCCGGAAAGCAAATTTAAAGAACTGCGCAAGCGCGGCCCACCACCGTCGGCTCGACGGTGGCTCGACGGTGGACCTGATGTGGAAAATGAATGCAAACCTGCGGCGGCCCACCACCGTCGAGTCGACGATGGCCCGACGGTGAATCAAAAGTGGAAAGGGATTGAACCCTAACGTCGGAACAACACCGTCGGGCCGACGGTGGCCCGACGGTGGCTCACAAGTGGAAAAGGATTGAAACCTAACATCGGAAACACCGTCGGGGCGACGGTGGCCCGACGGTGTACCAAGTGTGGAAAATGAATGCAAACCTGCGGCGGCCCACCACCGTCGGGCCGACGGAGGCCCGACGGTGAATCAAAAGTGGAAAGGGATTGAACCCTAACATCGGAACACCACCGGCGGCCCGACGGTGGCCCGACGGCTCAAAAGTGGAAATTTGGATTGAACCCAAACGTCGGAACACCGCCGTTGGGCCGACGAAGGCCCGATGGTGCTCAAAAGTGGAAAGGGATTGAACCCTAACATCGGAACACCATCGGCGGCCCGACGGTGGCCCGACGGTGGCTCAAAAGTGGAAAGGGATTGATTCCCAACGTCGGAATACCACCGTCGGGCCGACGATGGCCCGACGGTGAATCAAAAGTGGAAAGGGATTGAACCCTAACGTCGGAACACCACCGGTGGCCCGACGGCGGCCCGACGGTGGAAAGTCGATCGCGACGGTGCGACCAAGAGCCGACGTCGGCCCGACGGCTGTGTGCTATCTGGGAGTCAAGTAATGAAAGCAGTCTTTGTCGCATCGCGACCGACAGCATGATGATGATGATGTATTTATTAAGCGCTTGTTGCTGGAATTTTAAGTCAATTTAACCTATTATATTTATCGTCGAAAATGGGAAACCTCATCTAAGAAAAAACTTTAAAAAACAACATCGGGCTATACAACTGTGCTGTAGTTCATTAGGTACTTAATACAATCGCAGATCTCTCAGCACTGTGTGGGAACAGTTTGCCAGTAATTACAGCTGCGTTGCACCAACTGTGTTGGAGTTTATTAGATAATTAATGCAATCGCAGATCTCTCTGCACCGTGTCGGAACAGTTTGCCAGTAATTACAGCTGTGTTGTGGTTCATTATGTACTTTACACAATCGCAGATCTCTCAGCACTATGTGGGAATAGCTTACCATTAATCACAGCTGTGCTATGGTTCATTAGATATGCTTAGTTAAAGTTGCATAGTCCGATGAAATATAATTTTGTCAAAATTAAAACAACTACTTACATTTGATCCTATATATCCAACTTAGCTACTGGTGTATTAGCTAATGATTTGGGACAGAGTATACAGAATAACCAGTGAGTTTATAACCTCACCCCTTTGAACACTCAGTTTGAAACACCCATTATGCAGGAAGGCCATTAACCAATTAGGCCAATCTCGTGACCCCATTAGCCCCCCCAACCAAGTAGGCCTGCTGTGCAGGGTCATAGAGGGGAGGGGGAAATGAGATGGATGTTGCCCCCCCTCCATGTTGGATATTCAATGCTGTTTGGTCAATTCTATAAATATAATTATTCAATTTGGGTAATTTAAATTGTGAAATTTATATATATGAGACTGTCTCAAAAGGTACTAAGCAATATGGGACAAAACTTTGTCCATTGTAACGATCAACATACTATCTGCTTATGCATTTGCTCAGGATAAACTGATTTGTTTTTTACATGGTGTTTCATAATCCCAATAGAATACATATTGATTTGAAGCAAATGTCCTTGTGTACCAAAAAGCTAATCATTGTGAATCAGTAACAAATAAAGACCATTGTATACCACTTCTGCCTCCACCTTCGTGAATTATAGCCTGCCCACACAACCACAGATTCGAGACGTAGACTTTACATCCTGGTGACCACGATGGTTATTGACACTATACGGTTAGTAATGCTATATGGTTAGACTACAACAACTTTATAATGATATTTCGGTTCTAAATTGGAGGTGGGTTCAATTTCATATTAGACACGATGGGTAGTGACTGCAGTAGTTACTGAAACGGTGTTAATTTAAAAGCTTAGGACTAATTAGCTACTTCTTGTTTGGTGTGTTGTGTAGGTACTGTTTTTTCTGCTATTTTATTCATCTCTGTGGGGTTTGAAATTTATTTGAAATCGGGTTATCGACAAAATTTCCGACAATGCTGCTATTTTAGAAGGTATGCTAGACTTTATTGATGGTCTATCTGTAATGTGCTGTCATTGAAGCCTTGTGTCACCACTAAAATAAAAAAAATTACGGGACTACTTTCAGCATTTCTTTAACCTTGGCATTAATGGGTGAGCGTAGGAATACACTACAACGGTTTTTTTACTATTTCTTCTACCTTACAGACAAAACCATACTTGGATTCAATTCTATTAAATATTTTCTCCCACTGCATACAACAGCAGCTTGAAAATGCCAGTGACATGCGCAAAGGAGGAGCAGTTGCATGGAGAATTTCAACTTTGGTTTTAAGGTCAGTGTGCATTGGGAAATTATTCAGCTGAAACTGGAGAGTTAGAGGCATGGAGTAAATTTATGGCACAAAGTCTAGACTATATTAGAGAAGAAAATGAAGAACTTTTGTCTAATGTACAGGAAAGGACAGAATTAAGAGAAGATAGGGAAGAACGTGAGATTTTGCAAGTTGAACATAAGACAGCGAGAGGTACAAAATAGATCTTTGAAAGTGTACGGTAAGTCTGTACCCTTATTGGACTGGTCAGACAGGGGAGCGTTACGCAATTGGATAGATTTAATAGAACGTATCGGGACTCTAGCCGATGTTTCAGACTTAGACATTATTCGCTTTGCTTTATCGAATGCAACAGGTACATTGCATGAAGTTCTCTTTACTGCTTTTCAGCATAACAATGCTAAGTCCTGGGATTAAGGAAGTGATAGCATCTACTCTACTGACAGCGGATGAACGTAGTCATTTAAAAGGGATAGTGATGCCTATGAAGCAAAATGAAGGGGAAACAGTAGCTGCATACTGTCAGCGGTTCAAAACTGCTGCAGCTAAAGGTTAGAATCTTCCTACCACAGTTTTTGGTACTGATACCTTTGAGGTACTCCTTTCTAGATTTGTTGACTCCTTACTTGATGATAATACGATGTGGTATGTGGAAACAAACCGACCTAAGCTCTTGGAGAAGCCTTTGAAATGTCTATTCTCAGTAATAGGTCTGTTATTAGGCAGCAGAGACGTGCTAAATCACGTCTTGGTAATTTAGCTATTTGTGAGCAAATGGATATTCTAAATAGTACTACTTTGGATTTTTCCAAGTCTTTCTCTCCTCAAAGAGGTTCTAAATCCTCTAGTTCAGATAGTCAGGTTCTGAAGACTATTCAGGGTGAGATTAATTCTCTTAGAAAATGCATGGATAACTTGTCGTTAGGCAGTGGTATTTTTAGCATTCAGCGATTCATGCCTTGAACGCTGCGACGCCTTCTCATGTCAGTTCTTATAACCATGGCGTACGTGTTGGACTGCCGCACGTAAACCTAGGGCTGCTGGTCGGGGTAGAAAATGCTTCTAAATTAGGCATACTTCTGTCACACAGCACACGGCGAGGCATGCGCTATCAACGCAACAGCAGGGAAGCAATGGAAACGCTTCACCGGTTGCGCAGACGCAGACATTACCGACAAAATTGTCACACGTATTTTAGGCAGGGAAAGCCTAATACACCATAAAAATTCACAAAATCTAGTTATAGAGATAAATTTGTTTCCTTGTGTGATATATTCTACATCCATGGATAGGTTTAGAGTTCATAAATAGAGGAATTGCAGGGATAGTTCTAGAATTAGACTATTGGAAAATACAATTTCCTTCTTTATTTCCTGAATCTGATGTTAAACTTAAAGCTACTAAGGTGGTAGAAATGCATATCGACACTGGTAATGAATATCCTGTTAATCAGAGACCTTATAGGATACCTTTAAGTAGAAGACATCTTGTAGAAAAAGAATTAAGTAGAATGCTGGAAGATGATATTATAGACGCTAGTTTTAGTCTGTGGGCTTCACCAGTCACTTTAGTGCTGAAAAAGGATGGTACTATTCGTCTTTGTGGAGACTACCGTAAGCTAAATGCAGTGACAACTAAAGATGCTTATCCTCTGCCCAGGATACTGGATGTTTTTGATCAACTTCAAGGAGCTACAATTTTTACCACTATAGACCTAAAATCTGGTTATTGGCAGGTAATGGTAGACGAGGAAAGTACACCTAAAACAGCTATTAATACTCATATTAGACTATTTCAGTTTAAACGCATGCAGCTTGGATTAACTAATGCACCAGCTGTTTTCCAAAGAATGATGAATGTAATTTTTTCGGGATTTTTAGGAAAGTGTTGTTTGATTTATTTAGATGATATTATAATTTATTCACCAGATGAGGAAAGTCATCAACAAGATGTAGCAAACATTTTGGCCATCTTGCAGGATAATTGTATTATTAAAGAATCTAAATGTGAATTTGGAGTAGCTGAAGTAAAAAAACTCTTGGGTTACGTTGTATGTGAAGCAGGTTTAAAACCGGATCCTTAAAAAATTGTTGCAATTAGGGATCTGGCTTCTCCGACTAGTAAAAAAGAAGTAAGACGTTTGCTAGGGTCGGCAGGATATTATTGACAGTTAATTCCTAATTATGCTGATGTTGTAGCTCCTATTACTTATTTAACTAGTAATAAATGTAGCTTTGTTTGGACAGTAGAATGTGAAAATGCTTGGAATGAGTTGAAAAGTCTATTACTAGAATGTGTCCTTCTGAAATGTCCTGATCCTTTTAAGCCTTATAAGCTGTATACAGTTGCTTCTGAGTACAGTTTAGGTGCTGTCTTGGTACAGGAAAATGAAAATGGGATAGATAGGCCTGTACATTTAATAAGTACTAGATTTTCTTCTGCTCAGCGTAATTATCCTACGATAGAAAAAGAAGCATTTGCTATAATTTATGCATTAGTTAAACTAAGACCTTACTTATATGGTGCTGAATTTACTATTTACACAGACCATGCTCCACTAAAATGTTTTTCCACCAAAGAAATCCGTTATACATGTATTCAACTTTGGGCAGTATTATTGCCGGAATTTTCAGCACCAATTGTGTATATGAAAGGGGTAGATAATGTATGGGCTGATATGTTGTCTAGGTTGAGACCTAATACAGAGGCTAAAGAACCAGTGGAACTGTTTGCATTTGATTCTATATTGGCAGAACAGGCAATTCCATTTGAGCACTATATACTGCCATTTGATGAAGTCATGAATGAGCAGTCAAAAAAATGCCGGAATATACGTTACGGAGGAATGGAGAAAATAATTATTTGCTAATGGATAGTCTTCTTTATTCAATGATAACTCCTTCACGTAAAGATATGTATCCTCGACTAGCACACGCACACGTATCCACAGTCGATGCCATTACCGGTTGCACCTGGTATCGTAATTGCTGCAGACCTTTCTTGCCCTTACCCAGTTAGTACTAGTGGAAATAGATATTTATTGTCAATAATTGATCATTGTAGTGGTTGGGTAGAATATAAGTCACTGCCAGACAAATCATTGAAAGGGGTTCATGATTATATATTCAATGATTATATTCCTCACCATTCAATTCCTTGTGTGTTTATTTCTGATTATGGGTTAGAATTCAAGAATAGAACGATTATGGATCATTTTAAAGAACTTGGAGTAGAGGTAAGACATACGACACCATATCATCCACAATCTATTGGAATGGTGGAATGTTACCATAGAACACTAAAAAGCATTTTGAGGAAGTTGGTAAATTCTCGTGCTAGTCTATGGGAAAGTTCTTTACCTGATGTGATATATGCGTATCGCACTGTACCTTCTGATAGTACGGGTTTTTCTCCTTTCTAACTTATGGTAACATAGTTCTTTACTGTATCGTTTTTGGGGTATGTGGGATTCTAACTTAGCATATCGAATAGATGATTTGGCTATTGCTTTAAATAAAGCTGTTGATAATGGATGGGAAAGTCGAAAATATAATATTGCTCATGCGGATAAAAAGGGGAATGCAATTAAATTAAATCCACGTGATAAAGCTGTTTTATTAGTGAATGAATCTGGACCTTTGGAGCGGAAATACGATTCAGGATACACAGTAGTTAGATCACGGGCTTCAGTAGTAACCGTGGTTGGGCCTAAGAACGATAAACAAATTTTTAATCGGGAAAAGGTTCGAATAGTTGATTCTAAAATTAGTTGGGATGATTTGGCACCTAGATTAACTCGTACGGAGAGGTTACAGCACACCCTTTGCTGTACAGCACACCCTTTGCCGTTCGATCCTATCATTTCTGGCCAGGATAAGCAAACTAATGTATTTTTGGTGAATAAGACTAAACAAAAACCTAAAATAATACATTCTCATGATATTGGTACTGGAGCTTTTACGCACCAGTAGGCCCGTAAAATAGAACCGCTAATTGGTAGTTGTAATTTATTCAACAGGATTGACCAATCACAACAAAGAACGCCGTGGAAGGATCGATGAAAACGTGGACGGCGGAGTGCTTTGGCTCGCCCGAAAGAAAAATTCTTTATTCTGCGCCACTAATTGGGAATGATTGCACCATACCTAACCATTGCACTAATACGAACCATGAACTAAAAATAGTGCAAGTCAACAGCTTTAAAACTGATTGACAGGGTTTGCGAGGTTTAGTCAAAAGAAATGTTTATATTTCTAACTAAACTTGCGGCAAAGTTTGCGCGTAGTAACGTAAGTTGTGCCACTAATAAATGTTACTAATTCAATAGAATTACAGACATGTTGGAGATGGGATAGACCCCACAGTAGCATTGCTATAGTAAGATTATTGACACTTTTGCTTACTGATGCTTCTGCTTACATTTCAGGATGGATGATTTGTATAAAATGGAGAAATGGTATAAACATGGTAGGATTTTTATAGACATTGTCGTGTACATCCATGTACCAAATAATCTTGTTAGTCTATCATGACATAGATGTAAAAATGTACACCGATGGTGAACCTGATGTCACACTAACAATTAACAGATGAATTCTTTTCCCATTGACTTTCCCATTATCTAGGTTAATTGTTTGTAGCCAGGGCAGGTACGGGTGTGCACTTGGCGTATTATGTAACGTGGCAGACGCGAGGTCGTACTCAGCTGATTGAGCTGAAACTGTTTATTTACTGGAAAACCTCTGAACTGTAACACTAATGACGGAAATGCTCTGGGTTTGTTCAAACTGTACACCGTAGAGCTCTGTTGAAACTTACAAGCTCTGGATTCGTTTTCGGGGTCGACTAAGCAGGTGGAGAAGTGAAACCCTGGATGCGGAGACGAATGCAAGAAATCAAAGATGTTGCATGCTAGTGTTTGGGGCACAGCATTGAGTATGTATTGACTTTTCTAGTTCCAAAAATCTTACTTGATCGATCCGTGGAGGACCAAAACTGCATTAAACAGCACCTTGATTCTTGTACTTTTTATTTTTTATTTTTTTATTGAGGCTGTATTTATACTGTCCATAGCATATAAGCCTGGGTATTCAGGCTTGTTTTCAATGCTGGCCAGCTGTAGTGTTGGTGTTGTCTTATCACACAGTAGCTGCTGATAAGGTATTTGATTGCCTGTATTTCAGTAGCAGATAGATAGTTGGTTGGTCTGGTTAGTACTATAGTAGTCTATGTTAATTTTTTTTGATTTTCTTGGCATATATGTGCTTTATTTTTTCTACTCTTATTTCTAGACTAGCCTACTCCTATTTACATATCATAGGCTTGTACGCAGCTGTGAGGTGTGTTATCTGGGTGCTTTTGGTATGGTTACCTTCCATTGGGCGTCTCGCTGGTGGGCCGTGACATGTATCACCTGCCCCTTTGCGGTGCAGCTTAGTTGGGGGTTCCTAGCCTTATTTTGCACAGATATTTTTTGTATGTTTTTAGGTCAGGAATTTGTCGTTCCTTTACTGTTTGGGCATTCCACACCTTGGCAGCCATTTCTAGCGTGCTTCTCTCGTGAGCTTTTATTTGGCTTCTGGTCTGCTTTAGTAGTGGCGCATTATTTGCTCTAGTTGCCCTTTGTGGTTTTGTTAGGAGTTTATTGTCTTGACTATAGCTGTATGCTAATGTTTTCAGATGAATTATTCTCCTATTTTCTAGCAATTTTACTTTGGTTCTTTTGTGTATGTCATAGGTGGGGTGCAGCTTGTCTACTCTGAGGCAGATTTTCAGGGCTCTGTTCTGTAGTGTTTGCAGTTTTTTTAGAAGTTCTTTCTTTGCACCCATGTAGTTTACATCTCCATAGTCAAAATAGGGTAGCACCATGCCCTTGAAGATTTTTATTGACATTTTGTTTATACATAGGTTGTAGTTTAGTTGGCTGTCCAACTCAAGGCCTAGGTATTTGTAATGGTCTACATTTTCTAGTGTTTGGCTTCCTAGCTTACAGTGTAGTTTTCTTTCTGGCATTTGTTTATGCGAGAAGAGAACTGTTTTTGACTTGCTTGTGTTGATGGTTATTTTGTTGGACTCACACCACTCATCCAGTTTTAGTAGGAGCTTGTTTAGTTTAGTTATTACCTCCTCTTCTGTGGTGCCGTTTGCATATATGACTGTGTCATCTGCATATAGTTGGAGGCATTCGGTTTGTAACCATTTTTCAAGATCGTTTATGTAGATTATAAAGAGCAGTGGCCCTAGCACTGACCCTTGGGGTACACCACATGTGACAGGTTGGTTGTCTGATAGTGTATTGTTTATTTTTGTTCTCTGTTGCCTGTCTTTCAGGTAGCATTTTATCCAGTCCATAGTGTTGGATTTTATGCCCATGGATTCTAGTTTTTCCAATAGTATGTTATGGTCTACTGTATCGAATGCTTTGCTGAAGTCAATGAAGGCTGCTCCAACTAATTGTTTTTGGTTCATTGACGCCAATATGTCATTTGTTAGGTTAGCTATTGTTTTAGATGTGGAGTGCAGTTTCCTGAAACCTCCTTGTCTTTCGTTTAGTATATTGTTTTTTTCCAGGTGTTCATTTATGTGTCTATGTAGCACTTTTTCAATGAGCTTGCCTGGGGTTTGAAGAATCGATATTGGCCTGTAGTTTCCCATGTTTTGTTTGTCTCCACTTTTGTGGATAGGGGTAATGGTTGCCATTTTCCAGGCTGAGATAAAATGCCCCTGTTCAAAGGAGATGTTGAATAGGTCGACTATAGTGGCTGGGATGGCTTGGAGTGCCTCTTTCAGCATTTTGGTTGGTATTTCGTCTATTCCACTTGGTTTATTTGTGTCTATGTCATTTATTAGTTTTTTTACTTCTATTATATCTGTTTTGCAGGTGGGGATTTCATTCTGCACAGTTCCTGATCTATTTTCCCACCTTTTTTTTAATTTTCCTGACAGCGTTTGTCCTATTGTGGCAAAGTGCGTGTTCAGTTTGTTTGCTGCATCTTTGTCTGAGAGTATTGTCCCTTCGTTATCTTGGAAGGTTGTGTGCTCTTCTTTGTTATTTTTGGGGAATAATAGGTCTACATTCTTCCAGAATCTGTTTGTATTGCTTCCCCAGTCTCTGTCCTGCTTTATTATGTATTTCTTTTTTGCTGTTCTCACAGCTTTGAGAGAGTGGTTTCTGGCAATATGGTAGGCCAGTTTGTCTTCTATAGTTTCTGTGAGCTTTGCTTTATTACCCAGTTTACTTTTGGCTATGATGAGCGTTAGCAGGTCATTGTCTACCCAGGGGTCCTGTTTTTTTTGTATTTTTATTTTCTTAATGGGGCACATCTCGTCAGCTGATTTTCTTATTTCTGCGATGATGTTGCCCCAATAGATATTAACATCATCTCTGTTTTGTGTGATGTTGTTTATGTTTTGGTGCAGATGATTTTTTAATGCATCTTCTGAGTAGTTTTTTAGGGACCTGCCCATCTTATACTCATAGTGATTTGTGCTTTTTAGTTTTTTCCTTGTTACATATATTAGCTCATGATCACTTATACCCCAGCTCCTGGTGCCCCATTTAGTGGCGTGGTTTGAGTTGGTTAGTATTAGGTCAATTGTGGTGCTATTTTTACTGAGCCTTGTTTTTTCAGTGATGAGCTGTTGTAGGCCTAAGATTTTGATTGTGGTTTGCAGCATTAGTTTGTTTTTATCATTGCTGTTGTAATTTACATTAAAGTCTCCTAGTATGAAGATTTCTGCCTTTGTCAGTTTTTTTATGGTGTTTATGCTCTTCTCTAGGGCTTCAATGAAGAGTTCAATTTCCCCTGATGGAGGTCTGTAGAGGCTTGCTATGGCTATATTTGCTTGCTTTTCATTTTTTATTAGGCACCATAGTAGTTCTATGTGTTCATTTGATAAGTTAGCTGTTATTAGTGCTTCAGGATCTAGAATTTTGGTGTCTTTGCAGTAAAGGGCAACACCTCCACCCTTTTTTGTTTGGTTTAGTGTGTTATTTTGCTGCCTATCATTGCGTACAAGCCTATATCCATCTATGTTGAGGGTGTTGTTTTTGTGGTTGTCAGTGAACCATGTTTCTGACAGTGCCAGTATGTCGAGATTTTCTCTTTTTAGGTGTATTTTTATTGTGTCGATTTTGTTGGATGCACTCTGGCAGTTTAGGTGGGCAAAGTGTGTGCCCCTCCCCAGCTTGCATTCAATTTCTTCTACCATATATATTTGTGCTTTTCGGTGAGTGGTTGCTTGATTTCGCGAATTTTACTTTTTAGTTTTAGTTAGATTGAGTTTGTGTGTGTGTGTGGGGGGGGGGGGGTGCTGGTGCATGCAGCACACGCATCTCCCTCTGGTGGGTAGTTGTGTAAGTCACTGCACTTATTACCTGTTTTGTGTGGAGGATGGCATATTTTTAGTAAAGCGTGTTAGTGAGATAGTAAATTTGTGATATTCATGGTTTGGAGCCCTGGTTCCTTTCCCAGTTCTCCCCGATCTGAACATTTGTATAGTTTTGTTTATTCCTTATTTATATTTTTCCTTTTTATTTGTTGGCATTTGTCAGGGTTTCCTTGACTTTTTGGAGGATGTCCCCCATTTTTTTTATTTTTTTATTTTTTTTTGTACTACTGTAATAATCATAGTAATTTCTCAAATCCTGAAAATTTATTCCAGACTACTAATCTATGTACTCTTTTCATACTCAACATACTCACCGGGAAAAAAGTGAATGCGAATAGCAGATGCATTGAATGAACTTATTCATTTTTACAAAAGCGAGTGTTCGTTGGGAGATCAGCTGAGATGATTATAGGAAGTTCCTATTTAAAAAAATATTTATTTCACTTTTAAAGAGCGAGACTGTAGGGACAGCTCAGCTAAAAGGTGATATAGAACGTTTAAAAAACAGTTATTTCACTTTACAAGACTGTAGGGACAGCTCAGTTAAAAGGTAAGATGATAAACAATTTTTTGAGATGATATACAATTTTTTGAGATGATATACAATTTTTTGATATGATATGATGATAAAATTTGTTTCCTTCTTAAATTATTCATATAAACCAATTCCACTACAAAGCTATCTAGGCTTTACATACCTATATTGACACTACAATACTGTGTACTGGTAGTAAGTAATATACAGTAAATTGATGACTACATTACTAACATTACGATATCCTCCAGCACTTTTTCATTTGTTTTGCACCATTCTGGTGATCTCCATATTTTTTTTGGCCATTGCTTTTATTGTGTACGGGTTGTCCGTGTTTTCGATCATTCTCATTATGTCATGTTTATCGTGATATTTGGCCATTATTGAGCAGTAGTATTGCTCGGCCGAGGTGTACTTTTTCCCATCCTTTCCTGTGACTTCGCATTTGTACACTATAATATATATATATATATATATATATATATACATACAATAATACACGCGTGTTAGTCATTAGCCTCCCCGTGGGTGGGTCGGTATGAATAAGCTATGCTTAGGACCGACCCCCGATATAACTACAGCAAAGTATTTTATGATTGCGCAGGTATTTTGTTACTCCACTCGCAGTGTTCGATTTGAAATTCTAGCAACTCGGGTGATCCGAGCCATGGAATAAACTATTAATATTTCATTTGTGCATCCATGTTTCTGCCAAATTCTTCTTTATTTCTTTTAATTTTGAATAAAATGAAAGTTTTGAACTGCGCATATCAGCAAATTCTATACCAGGGGGCATTTGTTTTGATATATTATTAACCAATCGCTGACCCCCAAATACCGTCAATTGGGCCTATGGACTTAATGCCTTGACAACCTCGCTGCAGAGTAGCGTGGAGGAACAGGTACACTGGTCCCAGTGACGTCATCGCACCATATATGGAAGGTCTGTAGCGAGGGACCAGTGTAGTTGTTCCTTGATTCGCCGTGCGCTACTCTGTGGCGGCGCATTGTCAAGGCATTAAGCCCATGGTCTATTATTAACCAATCGCTGTCATCCACCCTGCTTGCTGCGTACCGAAGTTCGACGAGCGATTTCCGTTTGCTGGATTTTGATTATTCTGTTATTCAACACGAGTTTACAAATGGCGGGGCCCATAGAGGGCTATTTCCGTTTGCTGGATTTTGGTGATTTCATTTCCCACCTCCATAAATACAGGTATTGTTTATGTATATATATGTACACGTGTTAGTCCTTAGCCTCCCCGTGGGTGAGTCGGTATTAATAATAAAGCAGGCATTTGAAAATTCTTTGCTCACAAGATAATGTGAGCGAATACAATTAAAGTGGTGTTTTAATGTAGATAAATAGTCTTAATTAAAGACAAAGTGTAATAAAAATAAGCAATGCTTATAGGTTATATCACTTGTTCATTCACATCAGGGAGACTAGATAAAGTATTCACCCTGTACTCGCAGTACACGGGTGAATACCAGCCCTATATAAAAGCGGTAGAAAATACGGGGAAATGAAATGAAAGCCTAAGTTCACAATCTAAAGGCCCAGTCAAACCTTACCGGTGTCGTGGTTTGAAAGCCCGGCCAGATCGGATGCCCGGCCGTGGCTTCTGCGCATGCGCGGATTTTAAGCGCGTCGTCTGCGCATGCGTCAAATTCTCCCCAGTTTCAAACACCCGTGGATGAAGACAGTTGACTAAGATATTCACTACAAGTACAAGTACAATCAACCAAAATAGCACAAATACAAAAAGACTAATTAAAACAACCCCTCCCCCCCCCCCCCCAGCCAGCCAAGAAAAGATAAACGTACCCCTGAGATATTTGAATTAATAATTAAAATAATGTAAAAACACCCCCCCTCCCAAGAAACCAAGCCAACCAAAGTAATCTCCCCCCCCCCACCCCCCCTCGCAAGCCAACCAATGTACCCCCCTCCCCTTCAGCGAGAAGCCACGACCGGGCATCCGATCTGGCCGGGCTTTCAAACTCCGACATGCTGCAGTTTGCAGGGCCTCCGAAAATCCGCGCATGCGCAGAAGCCACGGCCGGGCATCCGATCTGGCCGGGCTTTCAAACCACGACACCGGACTGGGGAACTGGACACTGTCCGGTGAAATACGGCAATGTCCGGTACCCATCCGGCGGTGTCCGGTACAAGTTTTGAACATGCACAAAACTTCTACCGGACACCATCGGACTGAGGTGTCCGGTTGAAGTCTGGTTTGTCCGGTTGAAGTCTGGTTTGTCCGGTTCATGTCCGGTACCCATCCGTTATATGTCCGGTTTGCTTCCGGAATAGTCCGGTGGCGAGAACATGGTAATGGTGTATGTGTGTGGTCGGGGTTTAGGGGTGTGGTGGGGGTTTATGGATGTGGTGGTGGTGTGGGTGTAGGTGTGTGGTCGGGGTTTAGTGATGTTTTGGGGTGTAGGTGTGTGGTGGGGATTTAGGGATGTAGTGGGGGTGTGGTGGAGGTTAGGTGTGTGGTGGGGGTTTAGGGTGTGGTGGGGGTGTGTCTGTGGTGGGGGTTTAGGGATGTGGTGGGGGTGTTGGTTTGTGGTGGGGGTTTAGGGATGTGGTGGGGGTGTAGGAGTGTGGTGGGTTTAGGAATGTGGTGGGGGTGTAGGTGTATGGTAGGGGTTTAGGGATGTGGTGGGTGTAGGTGTGTGGTGGGGGCTAGGGGTGTGATGGGGTGGAGGTGTGTGGTGGGGGTTGAGGGGTGTAGGTGTGTGGTGGGGGTGTAGGTGTGTTGTGGGGGTTTAGGGATGTGGTGGGGGTGTAGGTGAGTAGTGGGGGTGTAGGGGTGTGGTGGGGGTGTAGCTGTGTGGTGGGGGTTTAGGTGTGTGGTGGGGGTTAGGGGTGTGGTGGGGGTGTAGGTGTGTGGTGGGGGTTTAGGAATGTTGTGGGGTTGTAGGTGTGTGGTGGGGGTTTAGGGATTTGGTGTGGGTGTAGGTGTGTGGTTGGGGTTTAGGGATGTGGTGTGGTGGGGGTGTAGGTGTGTGATGGGGGGTGTAGGTGTGTGGTGGGTGTTTAGGGGTGTGGTGGGGGGGTGTAGGTGTGTGGTGGGGGTTTAGGGGTGTGTGTGGTGGGGGTTTAGGGAAGTGGTGGGGGTTTGGGGGTGTAGGTGTGTGGTGGGGGTTCAGGGATGTGGTGTAGGTGTGTGGTGGGGGTGTAAGTGTGTGGTCGGGGTTTAGTGATGTGGTGGGGTGTAGGTGTGTGGTGGGTGTGTAGGTTTGTGGTGGGGTTTAGCGGTGTGGTGGGGGTGTAGGTGTGTGGTGGGGCTTTAGGGATATGGTGGGGGTGTAGGTGTGTGGTGGGGGTGTAGGTGTGTGGTGGGGGTGTAGGTGTGTGGTGGGGGTGTAGGTGTGTGGTGGGGGTGTAGGTGTGTGTGATTGAGGTGAGGGTGTAGGTGGTGAGGGTGTAGGTGTGTTTTTTGTCAGTTTTCGGCGCTTCCGGTGCATGTCCAGTTCTCGTCCGGTACATGTACGGTACTTGTCCGTTTCGTCCGGCGAATAGCGCAACATTTTAGTACATTTCGATACAATTTGATACCGGACACCACCGGACTAGAAAATTCTTTGTCCGGTGGTGTCCGGTACTCAATCCGGTACGGTGTGACAGGTGCTTAAGAAGCAAGACTTAAGGGCGCATTCCATATACGCGTAATGCGAATGCGACAAAAAATCGAAACGCCTTGAAACCTATGAGCTACATTCCTTACACACGTAATGCATAATGCGAATGCGAATAAAATCCATTATCCCGATCGCTCCATGTAGCGATCGGTGCATAATGCGTAAAGGTGGTGCGAATAGAAAAGCGTCAGTCGCATTTGTCCATTGATATAAGGCTGGAGGAGGCGACTGATAATTACGGACAGCCCGGACAAGGTGGAGCGCGGACCTGTTAGGAAGCAGTCTCCAAGGCTGCTGAGTGGAAACATATGGTAGTGGTGGTGGTGGGGGTTCGGGTTGCTAAAAATGCTACACTACTTTGTCGTTCACCTGTGTACTACAAGTACAGGGTGACTCTTGTATCTACATCGAGACCAGCTAGGTAAGCATCGCTTTTCTGGGATACTTTCTGTCTGTAAGGAATTTGTATGCGTTTATTGTATCACCTCAGTTTATTGTAAACAGACCTTGCAGAGATTTAAAAGATTTAAAATAAAAGAATTGAATGAATTGAAAGGGCTTAGGACCCCCCCCCCCCCCAATTAGTCAGAATTACAAAACTGTCTATAGACTGCGTGCTGAAAACGGCGTTGACAGCAAAACAAAGACTTATCCGCAGTACAAAACATTGATTTTATTCTAAATTAATAGGAATACATAACAATTTGGCATAAACATGGAAGTTCGGAATTACGAGCTAGTCTACTGACATACATATAAATGCTCGGAGAATTATTTATTTATTATGCGATTCAGTACAAGTATGACTCCACCAGTAGGGGCGCCTGGAGATGAGGGGTGGCAGGGGGGCTGGGTTAACCAATCTGTAATCCACCCTGTAGCGAAGTTCGACGAGCTGTTTCCGTTTGCTGGATTTTGGTGATTTCATTTTCCACCTCTATGAGTACGGGTATTGTTTCTGAATTATTTATACGTGTTAGTCCTTAGCCCACCCCCCTTGTGTGTGTGTTGGGGGGAGGGTCGGTAATATGAATAAGCAGAAAAGGGCTGGAGGCAAGAGAGCGTGTGCACGTGCTCGGAAAGAGAGTGGCTGGAGGCAGCAGGAGGGCAGGGTTATAAGGCAGGGGAGCGCGGGTGATAAGGCAGGTGATAACCGCCGCGAGGGGGGGGGGGGGGGGGGGCTCCCCTTCCCCGCCGCGAATCAACCGCAATGCAAGCATTAAGACCGATACGCGACGAAGAAGGAAGAGGAGGCAGGGGTGGAAGAAACAGCACTTTATTTGTGAAACAGGAAAAACAGGATAATACAGGATAATGAGGATAATATAAGTAAAGAAAGCTCATAAGGAGGCTAGGAGGCTAAACAAGAGTCAGTGAGGTTGAGGCAGCCCTGAGGAGCCCTCCACCAAAAGGGAGGAGAGGGCGGCCGAGGGGCGAGGCGGGCAACGTATGCGTGGACCGCCTCAGAGGTTGATGTGCCCTGTGCCGTAATGTCAGGTAGTGGGATGTCGGCCCGGTGGCAGGCCTGGGCGGCGCCACGCCGGAGGCTGTGTAGGGTGTAGGTCTCTGGGGCCGGCAAGCCTCGGGCGCGGAAGGCTGCTCAGAGGAGTGCAGTGAGGGTGCGCAGATCGAGGGGGCGGCCCGAGGGCATGATGAAGGTTGGGGGGGGGGAGGCGCTGGTCGCTGGACGAGAGCAGCGAATCAGGCGTCGACGGCGCAGAAGGCGGAGGCTGGGGAGGCGCGACGAAGAGGGCCACCGCCCCCGAGGGTCCGGTAATTGTCTTGGAAGTCCGGATGGTGATGCGGAGGGCGCGGGGCGGACGTCGGCACATGTGATGGTGCGCCGCGCATAAGGAGGCGGCGTGTGCGGCCACCTCGAAGGTGTCGGGCGCCAGAGGGTTGAAGCCTCGGGTCGACATGTATGTGAGTACTCCTCGGCCTGGCGTTGCATATTCTTCCAGGTCGAGGGGACGAGGAAGGTGGTCCGAGGTCCACTCGCCCCCACGACGTCCCTGGCAAGGGGGGTGAGTCAAAGTCGGTAGTGTGGAGGGCCAAGGACAGTGTAGATCGGCCAGGATAGGTAATTGGGCCAGGGATGGGCCAACAACAGTGTAGATCGGCCAGGATAGGTAGGTGGGCCAGGGATGGGCCAACGACAGTGTAGATCGGCCATGATAGGTACGTGGGCCAGGGATAGTGTAGGGTGCGGGCGGCCAAAAAATATGTAGGCTCGCAGCGCGGAGGGGCGCATAGGCCCGGGAGAGGTGAGGAAGCGGGGGAGGGTGGTGGTGAGGCTGGCGGGGACGTCTGGCGGGCAGGCGACATCCGGCAGGCGGTCTGAGGTATGACGTCACCAGGGCGACTGGCGGGCAGGCAACATCCGGCGGGCGGGTGACTTCCGGTTCGGGCTGAAGCGGGCGAGAGGTCTGAGGCATGACGTCACCAGGGCAGCGGTTCTGAGAGTGGCGGCGGGTCTGAGGCATGACTCCACCAGCAGGGGGGGGGGGGGTGTAGATGGGGTGGCAGGGGGGGCTGGGACATCCGGCGGGGCATTCGTTTCTGCGTAGAAGGCAATACTGAGTCAATTTAACAGAATCTATTACTGCAGAAGTATATGGTGTCAGAGTTTTGGCAAGCTTGCCAAAACTAATTTTCCATGTTTTCACTCAAAATATTTCAAAAGTTTACCATTTAAAATAATTATGCATATAATACAGAATTGGACAATCATCAGTGGTTTTCTTTATTTTCAGGGGAAGGAGGGGAGGTCTTCTCCAATCCGTTGCCCCCATCGTTGCAGGACAACTATGATCCGGATAACGATGCGTGAGTATAAACCTTCTGTTACAAACTTCTACTTGATATTCTGCACATTTAGTCTTGATTCAATAATACATTTTAAGACCTATGTTTAAATCCATCTCTTTGCAACATTCCTTTTGTACGTACAATTTAAGGGTTTGTACGTACAATTTAATGGTAATTCACCTGTGTTCTGACATTTCCCCTAAATAATACGATGGTTATTATTGCGTTGTTGGTTTTAGTTAACTTCCTCAGGTTATGTACTTAATTAACGCGCTCTGTATATATCCAATCTAGGCATCCCATGACCAACGAGGATTTTCGGAAGTTGATGATGACTCCACGAGCCCCTCATATGGGACACGCCACTCCCAGCAGAACACCCAAAATGTAAGTGCTACCCCTGTGTGTAACCCCCCCCCCCCCCCGTGTCTGTCATGTACACTGCACCAGTGTTCTGGATTGATGCAGTGTGCCGCCGACCCACCCTAGTTTTTGTTTGTTTGTAAAAACAGTAAAAACAGTTTATTCAGTAGGACCAGGCGCCTGATTAGTGGTCCGCTTTGTTCCAGCCTCGGTATCTAAGAATACGCGTGTTGATAGGAATTAAAGGTATGAGCAAAGTGCAGATCTATTACGTATTAGCAACACACTTTGTTCTCCAGTATTTGTTACTAGTAAGGATGCTTTAACCATCATCTTGCCTTAAAATGTGTGTACTATATATGTACCATATATGTACTATATAATTTATTATTTGGTTATTTAAAATAACGGCATCTCCCAACATGTTTGGGTGTCCCTTCCTGGCACCCCACTTATACCAAACTGACACCCGAATCCCTACTGGTCCAGTCATAATTCCCCCCCCCCCCCCGCCTGAATCCAACTACTCCCTACTAGTACTAATAGGTATATATTTTGAAAGATTGGTCTTGCTCATTCTACTACTCCATGTGCTATCTAGTATTAGTAATGACGAGTGTTTGACTTGGCAGGGATTAAACGAGGGATAAAATATAGGATATTTGAATGGCAGTTTCAGGTGATTAATGTAAATTTATGTAACAAGTCGGATCGACATCTCAAGCAGTTCACTTGAGACCACTCTGTTCTTTCAAACATTTTCTGTTACTGGTCCACCCATTAACAAATATTTGTGTAAATGAATGTTGATGTTGTTGTTAGTGGCTTTGAGACGAATGACGCAGCGAGTACAAATAATATATTCAAATGAATAAATCTTTACCACAATTTAAACAAATAAAAAATAAAAAGTGTTATTTATGTATTGTATTTGTTGATTGAGCAGAACAAGTAAAACCCCAGAGGAGGAGGATGACCCTGCAACAAGACGGCGCAAGAAGAAAAGGTAGGCAATAACCCGGTAGTGGAACCTATATATAGGCATATGTGACTTACAACTATTACGTATACAGTAGTACCTGTCTTCAAAGGACAACTCACCGGACACAGTGACCGAATGGGTAGAGCGCAGGCTTCCATGTGGAAGGTCGAGAGTTCGAATCCCAGCCGAGTCAAACCAATGACTTATCAAATTGTTACTTGTCGCTACCTAGCCTGGCGCTCGGCATTACTACGAAAGGACAAGGACTGGTTTGCGCAGTATCATGATAATGTGACTTTGTGGGATATCAGGTCATGGTGCCGGTGGCCTGGTCTCCTGGTGGGGCAGCACTATAACGTCACCATGAGTGCACGCTGTCGCAAGTTGGTACCGGCCCTGATATGACCTCAGATGTTACTAGGATCTAAAAACAATAAACAATCAAAAGACAACTGCATTCAGAACATTTCCTGTCATTTAACGAGCAGTCCAACAAGACAACAGTTTGTATATATCGACAAATTGTAAGGGTTTGCCGATCAGATG